>JAUOZQ010001392.1:0-13551 GCA_030710315.1 Anomotaenia brevis | reverse complement strand
CTTTAACGTAAATTATATTGATGGAAATTGGGCAAGTTCAATGTAATTGAAATTAAATTAAATATTTTGAGAGCGATCCATATAGAATCCCTCTTGGTGCAGGCATTGGTCTAGGTGGTCGTCGAGGTCTTCTTGTAGTTGCCGGAGGTTGACGAGTCGTTGTTGTTGTTGTAGGTTGCAAGAGATTTGACCTTCTCGGAGATGGTGGTCTTCTTGGTCCCTGTCTTGGTGGTCGTGGTGGTAGCCCCCTTCTACTTGATGCTCCGCCTCCATAGGAGGCCACTGAAATTTCAAACTTACTCTCTCATACAAAGGAAAATACTTTCACCTCGACATTTTTAGTGAAATTTTGAAATATAGGAAAACGAACACGAAGATTTTGGATCTGATCCAGATTCTATAAAAACTGCCTCCATGATAACTTACAAAATTATGTTCGGAAATCAAAATTACGTAATAGAAGAATAATAAAATATATTTTCCCTCTCATATTGTTTTGCCACGGAAGCCCTGATATTCTCCTAACCCACAATGGCTTTATATAGGCGAGATAGATATTTACACTTCCATATAAAAATTGAAGGGCAGTAACCGAGGAGATTGGCATGGTGAAGGCCTCGATAATTTTTAATTACAATTTTCGTCCATGCAAAGCAAGGCAATTAAATAATTATAAAATAAAATTCGAAGCTGCATCATATGTACTACACAACCCATTCACTGTTGATATTATCAATTTAAAAATATTTTTTTAAAAACAATTTGTTAAGTTTTATCTAAGGCTAAAGCATAATATAAATTATTTTTCAAAAAACTTTTTTTGTCAATTTGCATCCGAAAAATAGTTTCCGGTGGATACTTACATTCAAAAGGTGTTTTTTTAATAAATTGAACATCGCTCGTCCAAAAAACTAAAAAGATATTAAATAATAATCAATCACTCATTAATAGCCCGATTATATTTTAGCTTTTTCCTAAATGCTGATTTCCCCCAATTTAAAATAAAGTTATGCTTGTTCAGGCGAATTATTTAGTAGGAAACACATTACTTTATAACAAACCCTAAAAGTTATATTTTTTATTATGAAATTCTAGGAGACCAAAGTAAAGAGTTACAAATGCAGGTAAAAATTTGAAAACAGTTTTGATTAATTGATTAAATAATGCATTAAATAACCGCAAATTCAATGAATGTATCGAAATTTATTTACTAAGATAACATGAGTGTATTCATAACTGAATTGCATAAATATGCATGTCACCTTGGTCATGTCAGTACTAAGTTGTATCTTTTCACAAACCCACGGTTGAAATTAAATTTTTAATACACAAATTTCTGTCAACATCATGAATCTGCAAGCATGAATAATCAATTCTATTCAATTCATTTAAATGCACATTGTTTTCGCATTTTTCAACATAAATTTTGTGCAAAGTCTATTTTATATCTATAAATCTGAAACATTCAAACTTAAAAAAGGATGAAAATTGTCTAAATCTCGTAAGTCTGGTGATATATTGTTTGTATTTAAACAAATAAGCCGTTACTCAATGCTTCCATTTTGCATTATGGTGAATTAACTAAAATAAATCAATTTATGCTTAACTTTTAGATGAAAAACATATTCTAAGATAAATATATGAAGCATATTCTTGGTGGGTAAAAATTTTAGAGAGATCATTCACTGGAAACGCTCAGTAGCAAAACATCTAAAGCTGCATTAAATAGTGTTGACCCACAATAGCAAAACATGCGTGATGAGCCTTGATTTAGATATTTTTATTGTAAAAGTTTTTCAAGACTAAAAACGTTACTTTAAGAAATTGCTCATAAAAGTGGTTTGATTTTAGGTAAATCCATCAAAACTTTAATGATTTACAGCATTGATCTCAGCGAAATAGGTGCTGTTATTATCTAATACTACGCACTCGACTTTATTAACAAATAATATCCTTGCAAAACTAAAAAGTTAGGGTTACAGCATTATAAGAATAAGCAAAAATAAGAAAAACACATTAATTAAAATGCCATATTTACTAAAACCATCATTCTACTTGTTTTATGTCCATCTTCATTTAAATTTTGCTTCTCAGAAGATAGAGATAACAATAACAAAAATAGTTCTATAAGTCGGGTTATCTTTGAAAAGTTACACTATACTTAACTATTCATGTATCGCTCATAAAAGCGCAGTAAGAAGTAGGCTTAAACAGCTTCAAGGATATTACAGCCTATTCCTGCTTTTATATTATTATTCAATCAGCATTTTTATTTTCGTGAGTAATACATTTTTGTTAAATTTAAATGAACACAAAGCACCAATAGAAATTTACATATTAAAATTTCCAGAGAGCAATGGGGTAACTGTTGACTCTGAATAACCCATTTTTATAAATATAGCATTTTTTGTTCTTCGTTCAATAATTTTAGTAAACGACCTTGTAAAGTACCTTTTTAAACAAAAGATTTATTAAAAAACATTTCACGTGATCATTTCAACAAGCACTGGATTATATGAAACTGTATCATGAAAAATGTAAGTTTCAATGACCTGGAAGATATTAAATCGTTTTTATTACAGTAATGAAAGAAGCTGCACATGTGATAGTAGCATATTTAAGAAATTTTATAATGCAAAAACCTTCGTTATTAAAAAAAGCATTTTTTTAATTATACACTAAACCTATTTTAAGTGTGTTTTTGATATTAGCAACTAAATTAATCAATTTGGTGAAAAAAATTTACTCCTCATGCATAAAAAGTGGAAAGTATTAAACATCTAACTATAATTCCTAAATAATTTCTTAGATGATTTGGCAACAAAACCAAAGCGGAAAATTATGACATTCAAACTGTTGAATTTTCTTATAACACACAATTGCGTTTCTCGAATACTAACAAATAAAAGTTTTGTATTGAATAAAAAGATAATTAAGAACACGTGATTTACTTTGCTGAAAAAGAAAAGAACAAACTGTACATTTTGAAATTCAAAAGCGCAAAAAAGCAGTTAAAAATGTCGTCTTAATTTAGCTAATCCTAATTGAATTAAGAATCACATTTTTTTATAAAACCCTTGTTCAAAAATTAGTTTTCGCGTAAGATAAAATGAAAATTGCATATTTCGGCCTAGTTATTCTGATTGAGATTGCAGATGCATCACGTTTGGTAGCGAAAAATGCACAAAAAGCTGTGCTTTGCCAACTTTCTTTCGTGTATGCATTTAGGGTTTTAGTTGTAATGGAAATGTCATTTTTATTATTGTTAACAGAACTGTACTATTTATTAGCAGGTTGATATATTAATCCGCTCCTCTCGTTTGCAGCAACCCAACACACAGTTGTTTCAATAATCTAAGTTGTTTTGATTATCTAAGTGGCCTTTCCCATGACTCCTTTTAAAATGAACTCCCCTTGTAAAACAAACATTAAAAATGTGTATTTTAATAATTTTGATTGAAGCACAATTTCAAGACTCGTGTGCTGGGTCCTAAATAGCTTCAGTTTATATGTTTGTAAAAAAATGTCTAGCAAGTTTACCGATTCCATAAGTACAAATGTAAAATCGTCTATTTGTATTAACAAATTATGAAAAAATGCATTTAGAACAATAAAATATCTATTGCTTGCGTATCAACATTTCATCTAAAATTTTGGGATATATAATATAGATATATACAATATGTGGACGAAATGGTGACTATAATGATCTCAAACACCTTGTGTCTTAAAAATTTACAATTTAACACCGGAAAATTGCCCATATTTTCGAATCTTATTATTTAAATGAAGTGGTTTTAAAGATATAAACTCAGTGACTACTCACGATATCAATATTGTTAATATGTAACATGAATTTTTTTCCTATGTAACATTTATTGTCAATGAATTTTGTCTTACTGTGTGCCAACAAAATTAAATAGTAAATGTTGAACATATCGCAAATTTGTGACTACGGTTGTGCTTAAAACAGTAACATCATGTTCTATATCAATTAAATGCTAATAATAATGTAAATACTAATAGCCTTTGTGGCATATTCGATTCTGAAATTTCATACGAGCAAAACTATTATTAACAATTCTAATTCTGTGCATTCTTGTGTATTAACTCAGTTTGAAGCAAACTGAGTTCTATAAAGCAATGTTAACGAAGTTATTATTTATTTATTATTTGATCCTAAGAAATTTGTGTGGTTACTATAAACCATGTATAATGAATATAATGATTAAAATCAATCCACGTTTAAGTTTTCAAACGAGATTGGAAATGAATTAACTCAAGAGGTGAACAGTGGAAAGAACGACTCATTTGAGGTTGATCTGATTGAAATGAGCTCGCGTTCTAACCTACCGACTGCGAGTGATCTTGGTGGATGCCCACATTTGTCGTTCAGTAGAGAGCCCAGAGTGACTTCGCGACACTCCTGAGGAAAGCTAGTCGGTGTTTTTCTTTTTACGCTTTTAAAAATACACAAAGTATGCAAGTCCTTGTCTGGGTCCTCTCCGACAATACTTGGCATTCCTCTCAAATCCAGAAAGAGATCTTTAAGCCATTTTAATCAAGATGGCCAAGATTAACGTGTCACCAAGTTACACAAAATGACCTTTCACATTTTCCCTGTGTTTTCGATCTCCGGCTACGTATACATGTGCACAAATAATTCTCAAAAGCTTTAAGGAAATCAATTTTGGTTATTTCGGGTACAATGCTACCCTACGAAATGAGATATTGCAGCGAATTTTAAAGTAAATTCAAGTTGCTCTTATTCTGCAAATTTAACCTTAAAAGCAAAAATGGAAACATGGATTTCATTTTAATGTTTAAGTCCCATCGCCTTACTTTTAGTGGTGTCAGCCGATTTCCATACAACGGGGTATTGAATTATTGCAAAAAATGCATATTAATTGGCAAATGAGAAAGAAGTGTTAATGTAAACGCTATTCGTGGAAGTGACATTCGAATGGCCAGTTAATTGAAAACTCCCTGGTGCTTTAAGCGATTTCTTTTTATTTCTTAGATGTCAGAAATCTGTCTGAGGAGCTGTTTTGCTTGGAAACAACAAATCTTTATTAAATCCTTCTTGGTGTCATTGACACATTCGATTCTGGTGACTTCAAATCTCTGAGTAAATAAACACAGCATTAGCAAATTTTCATCTAGTCTACTGAATGAAAATCAGTACTATGTCAATTCATCACTCGATTTTGTCCTTGCGCTTTTCCTCGTATTTGCTGATCTTACCAGCACCTGGTTTTCAATGCCACTACCGCAAAAGTGCTACTTTGAGCGAAGTGGCAATAGAAACACTCACAATGTCTGCCTTTCTTTAGGCCCAAATCAGTTGATTTGATGAGAACGGAGCACCGGTCACGAACTGAAGGATGTATTGGAAATATCGTATTGGTAGATGCAAGCATAGATTCTTCATGCGGACTTCGTGCACTGACACGTTCAAGGCGAGACCAGCATCGGTGACCAGCCTCTATTGTCTTCATGTCCTACCCAGTCTTTCGAGACACAGAGCTTCTTGACTAACGTACGGTATTGTTTGGCAGGCCAGTATTGGTCAGTATTGGTCAGCTCCATGCACGGCTACTTTGGTATTCTCACATCAATTTCTTAAAATGACGCTGTCGGTCTTGCGAGTGCACTGCTGAGGACTCTTTTTTCTGCTGACGGCACCACTTTGCGATTCAATAGCACTCTTGCCTCACCCAAATGGGTGTGGTGGTTATTTTCAGAAGCGAAGTAGATCTCTCGCCAATTTCCTGAATATCTAGTAGAAAGGCACAATGGAGAATTGCACGATAATTCGTTTTTTTGCCAATATAGCAATTGCCTTTCGGAAAAGGCAACAACTCAAAATTGAATGCATGTTCAGCCTGCTTAATGGAAACCGTTAAATTAATCGAAGGAATACCATTGATTAAGTGAAGCATAGATTTCTAAATTCGAAAATTGGCAGATTCCAAATTGCTGGCTGGCTGGCTGGCGACTGTTTAGATTAAATTCGGTTGTATGAATGGTCGTCACAGTCTCTATTCGAGGCCTTTTGAAAATTGTTTCGAACTACGAAACAATAGAATTGATAATTGGAAGAAACCCTTTACGAATCTTAGTATTGCCATAATTCACAATCATTTATTCTGAAATATGCATGTTGTAACTCTTCCCTTATCCCATTCTAAGCCTCAGTCCCCAAAGTTTCTTCATTTTTTGTTATTTTTCTTTAACAGTAAATACAAACTTTCCTTTTTATTAGTTAAAAGGTTGAAAGCAATGGGATTTGTCACATCTCATCTTGAAAGTGGCAATGGGAGCGATTCCATTGGGAACTGTTCTGGCGCCCTAATATTGTCTGGTTTAAATGGCGAAGAATCGCCACTTTCAGGATAGGTGCGGTCATAGTTCCAAGAATCCATTTCTCCGTCGTCTTCATCTAAGCATTCTAGAATTAGATAGCTCCATTTTGATGTGTCACTAGACATTGTGTCGTTTATGTCTTCCCCACTTCCTTCGCTGAAGCTGGAAACCCCTCCTGAAACCGCATCAAGACCAAAATCCATCCAATTAAGAATAAAATAGATCATCTTGCACATTGGGATTGAAGATGAGATGCGAGTTCTCGTGACAAAGACACGAGGTGGGTCATTCTTGATACTTAGTAGTCATTTAGATAAAAGCTGCGCTCTGAAATGCTATTTTTGTTTCTACATTGGACTTTTAATTAAGTATTTCAGAAAATAAGAGGTCTAGCTTCCTTTGAAATTCCTATTTTACTTTGACGGTGGAAATAAATCGAGAGTCTCATGGACAGTGACATATTAAACCAATTAATGAGAATACTTGTCAACGAAGCCACAATATATGCTTATTTGCGTGGGTTTGATCAAGTATAATTCACCAAGTGATTTCTATTATAAAAGCTTAAATCGTGATGAGAGGAACAATCAGTGAAGGATTAATGATTATTTCAGTATAAAAATTCTTTTAGTTGTATATTCCTACTGGGATCTAAGTCAATTTTGTTGCCTATAAATGTCTTAAATTCTTAAAGACAAATTGCATGCTTTTCAGCGTAAATAATACTTGATTGCGTCACAATTTTTCAAAGTAGAAAGGTCAATGAGCATCGAAATACTGCAAAAAATCTTCATCCTAACTCAAATGAAAATTAGATTTCCCATTGGTTCTTTCCTCTGACTTGAATAACACATCTCAGAGTCACCACCCAGAATAAGATTAAGCAAAATAAATTTTGTTTATAATGTGGAAACGAACAAATTAAAAGTGAAAACAAAGTTTGAGTGTTCAATTCAATCTTAGAGAGGTGGCGAAAGAGGTCAGAAAGATGCCTTGAAGATCCCAAAGATTGTCTTACTGGCCTTTACGTTATCTGGCATAAATATTCCCAGTGTGCAGTGCTTTAGAAGCTTTGAATCTGCTTGTGTGTTTGAGCAGTGTTTTTTTACCTTTCACCCAATTTAGCTTGGCTAATCTAATTAACAAGTGGTTCTCTGGGTACTCTTGATAAATTGGAAATCAGAGTGAATTCCAGAACTACTTCACCACCAGGACCTTAAAACAAACACAAAAAGAACGCGTTTACGCACCTATCTACTACCATTAGTCTACGTTCTTTCTGCAAAACAGCTTTTTAAGGAATATGCCTTTGGAATGGAATCAACTCGGGGACTTACCACAGTGACTAGTTATGGGTATTAGGGACTCACTGCTTGCAAGTTAACAGTGAAATTTGAAAGCTTAAAGATTCTAAATGATGTTTAACCATGTTTTTTACCATAAATGATGTTTTTGTTTAAACTAAGCATTCCAAGTTCACCTTAATGTAATCGATACCTAAAAAAGATTTTGCCTTCTGGTGAATAGTGTTCAAGACTAACTAGTGCCTTCAAATGAACGTTATAATAAGTGCCTATTAAAACAATATATATTTGAGTCAAAAATAACGCATATACACAACAATGCCCCGGAGTCTTTATTCAGATGTATTAAAGATGCAAATACACAAAGTAGAGTGGTTTTCATGGAGCTTAACAATGTGCACACAAAACCCATGAAATCGAATTTATAAAAACACATTTTAATATGGATGAACATTTTGCTGTAGCAAAAGAAGATGAATTAAATAAAAGTGCGAAAAAGAGTTATATTTAGCTAGTTGAAGGTCAAGCATGCAGCAGGTTGTGTGGCGTGTTAGATGATAGAGCCAAGGTGCAACTAGGTTTGTCGAATCCTATTGGCTCTCTTGGCCTTGTGATTGTGAGTCAACTGCGTCGACTGGCAAGCATTGCACACCTCGATTGAAAGCGAGTTTGTGTGATTACCACTGAGGTGGAATGGTGGTGCCCAATATCGCTATTACAACGGGGCCCTAGTGTTGGAATTCATGCCAAATTATTGCCAACAACTATCAGTTTGAGGAATTGTAAAAAGACAGAGTAATCGGCGCCTTTTGGCAAAACATTTTATAAAATGATAAGATGAATAGCTATTTATACAAACCTGGTTATTAAAAAGACAATTTACTTGACAAGGACATATTGCATCTGTCTTAGAGATGTTCCAGCTTCCGTGTGAACACTACGATTGAAAGCGAGCTTGTGCGATTAGCGCTCAAGAGAAATGATAGTGCCACAAACCACTATTGCAACTGAGCTCTAATGATGGAACTCATCCGCCAATTGAATAAACCAGCGGCTCCTAAGGGGCATGTTCCAAGGATTTCCAAATTTTAAACTGATTTTTCCCCGGCCTTCTTTAGGCAGTGAGTAGCAACATTATTTTGGATTTCCATCGCCAGCTCAAATCGTTCTTTTTCTTGTTGTTCAACAATGATTTTTGTCAGCAACTCTTCATCAATGTCATAATCCCTGAGAGGTGACGAAATCTCTTTACTCCTTCAATTAGCAACAACTATACGACATCTGAAAAATACCTCAGGCGTTATAAATCTATGTCTTTACAAACTTAAATTCACTACATGCTGGTTACGTATCGGTTCTTATTCTAAGCACGTTTTGCTTCGTTAAATGTCTTCCCTATTCTCTAGCTGCTTCTATTTCTCTGCATTAAGGCGCCAAAATGAATAGCAAAAGTAACTCATACAATTTCGCTTAGTGCAATAATGACCACAAAATGTAAGCTGGCTTCTTCATTGATCTTGACCAGTGTTGCAGTTGAGCAGCATTTTTCATTTTTCACCAAAAATGGGCCATAGGCATTTTTGCAATTTTGATTTGCACTGATTCATTGCCAACTAATCATCAGTCACACCTAAACCTGTGTCTTCATTGCTATTATCCTCCAGATACGAACAACGTTCACAAATATTCACTGAAACCACGTATTGAAGCAATTCAGTTATTATTTCAGAGCAACTTGAAAATGAATCTGCAAAAAATTGCATTTGTGTTTGCATTAAGCGTGTAATCAGCAACAGTGTTCACTAAGTTGAATAAGCTTGTTTAGGATATAAGCCCAGATATTAGATAACTCAAATTGGATACCTCATGAATTTCATTCATTTTTTATTTTATGAAGGTAGTATTTAAATAAATTAAAATCCACACTTATATGTTGTGCTTTTGAGATTGGAAAGCGACTTTAGTAGAAGTAAAGTTCTTTAAGTTAATATTGTATACGTATCCTTCTTTTCAATAAGTTTCTCAATTCTCGAAGCTTGTTTCATTTTAAATCAATCTGAGAATGAAAACTTATGGCAAAGTTATCACTGCAGAAGTATGCTAATTAAAATAAAACGACAACAAAGTACCATCTTGAGGTAAGAATACGCCTTTCAGAATTGTTGATGTAAGATTAAACTGTAGTGGATGGGCTGCATTTAGGTCATTATGAAGACGGATTAACTATCCCGTCTGAAATCTGAAGTCCCATTGCCAGAGAGAGAAAAGGAGACGTACGCAGCCGACCTTGTATTAGAAACTTGTGATGAATGATAGGGCGCCGAAGCACTTTAGCGTGAAATAGGAAGAATGAGCGCCACTCAGACTTGGATTCTCGAAGAGGGGAGTTCATTAACCTGGCAGGTCGAGGAATACTAGCCAGAATCTAGTTTTTCCCGGCTGAATAGCTGACGTTGGGCTGAGCCGACGACTAGAATTGGAACTCAGTCAGGCCGCCACAATTCTCCAACTTGAGCGTTTGCTTGGTTGCTATAATGCATTCAGTATACCGATATCATCGGGTGTTCGCTTGTGCATTGGAGTAAATTATATGTTGGAAGCGTATGTAAGCCTGCGGATCCGGTTATGATGCTCTTGATTGTGGCATTTTAAAGTTAGGAGACAGTCTGTATTGGGTTGAGGGACATGACAAGTCCGCTTTAATTGGTTTGGAAGCTTCCATGTGATTGGGTCCCACTTCGAGAGTGGATGACAATGGAAGGGCTGGGCAATCCCCAGTGTTCTCGTAGAAATGGCTACATTTTTGTTCGTTTACTAGAAGGATCACCAATGCCTAGGACCTCTGTGGAAATTCCCACTGTTCCTGATAGATTAACTGTTTAAAAGTGATCGAAGCGGAGAAGACCGGACCTGAGCATTTGTAAGAAACGACGAGCTAGAAAAGGTAGTTTCCCATTTTGTCTTCCTAGACTTCACGCAAATACCAAATTTCACCAATCAGTGGAGACCACTCCTTCTTCAAATCCAGTCTCCGAACACTTTGAGGACTCGCAGCAATCTTCACCTCTCAACAGGCTGATTTTGTGTGCTAGCTGATTAGCGAGTGTTCATTTTTAAAGGAATAAACACTCTAGGGGAAGTAATGTGGAGGCCTGACTCAGCCCCAATTTTCATCGCCAGCTCAGCGTGACGTCAGCTAAGCAGACGTGACAAACTCGATACTGGACTACTCCCCCCGGGGGGAGGAGCCAATCCAAGTCTCAGTTATGCCCTTTGTTCCGTTGCCAAATAAGGCCGCTCATCAAACGTTTGGGAGCGCACGTCTCCTCTTTTCACCTTGGTAGCGGGAACATCTTATAAGGGGTGGTTAATCCATCTGATCTGAGTGTCGCGGATCCGCTGCAAAGCCTTAACGTCAGCTGATGCACTCACAGTCAAACGATCTTTATGGAAGCACGAGTGTGGGTAAAAGTTATCCTCATTGTAAGATATTAGTACTAGTATTAAAGATATACTACAGTTACAATACACACTTCTCAAATCAAGGTTTCCCGGTTCGTCTTTGGAGAATCCTTTATTCATGTGTTTTCGGAGCCAAGAAGCGAAGGTGTGTCTCATTTTAAAGTCTTAGACATGAGAAGAGGAATAAATGAATGAACCAGCCTATAGCTTCCTTCAGGTGCATACTCATGATATTTGGTCCAAATTTTGGGACAGGGTAGGTAGTGTGCCTTTCATAGGAATTCGCAGGCAAATATCATCCAATACTTTTCACTCAAACGAAAATTTCCATAAGAATGCGGGCTAATATTTCCATGTCTATTAAACTTTAGACTGTTTTCTTTTAGAATATCTTGGAAGGATGAAATAGCTTAAACACTTAGCCGTCAAAAGCAGATATAATATTCATTAACCACGAAATACATTGTACGTGGAAATGTTAGGCGATAAAGGCGGATTTATGTAAACATAGGCTGCTGGAAGTTCAGTCATTAAGCGCGGTCGTGAGTAAGGCGAGGAGTTGCGTGGGTCTATCCATGGTGTTCAGATCGTTAGGCAAAACGGAATCCCCGGACTTCAATAGGATGCCCACGAAACCGTTTCTCTTCAAGTCCATCTGAAAGGCAATCAGTGCAGTGAGGCCCTCAACAGAAGGTGCATAGAGAATGACAATTTAGCAGTAGATTCAGATCATTTAGGATGCATTAGCCTTACTCCACAGAATTGTCATTTTGCACTGACTCGAAAAGTGATCCAATATGTATCTATTTGGGTGTGTCTGAAGGAGTTCCAGGAAGAAGACTTACTCCTGATCCAAGCACCTTTCCTGCCTCAATGGCACAAACACCAGCCTCCTTGAAATTGCAGTCAAGTGTCGCATCACTCAGCAGGGCAAAGGCATGTGAGTATTGGTCTTTGGTCTGCCAATCATTCAAACAAACATTAGGGCTATTTGTAATAGAAAATCTTGAATTCGTTTTATTACTTCAACAGAAACAATAAGAGCTTCTCCCTGAAAAATTATTTAGGTGCCCTGAAAGACCTAAATAAATGTAGAAAAGTGGCAAATGAATAGTGAAACATTTTAAAAAGGCCACTTTTTAACTTATTTATCCAACAATAAATTCAACTCGGTTATGGAAATTAAAACAAGTTGCGCAAAAAGCACTATTTTAGTAGTCCTAGAGTCTAATCATATCCTCGAAAATATGTGACTCTGCGTTGGTATTTAAAAGTGGCACATGCACAGGTGGAAAATGGAACAGATACCAGAATTGTTTCAGCAGCACTGTAAAGGTCATCAAAGCCGTCAAAGTTTGTCGTGAGATTGGACAACAGTAGGACATATTGTGTACTTGAGTAGATCGTTGCAACATTATGCAGAGCCACGTTCTCCGGAAATGACTAAACATTTTTCGTTTAATGCCTTGGTAGACATTCAAGGAAGATCAAAGTAGTTAACTCACTGCATTTTTGAAGACAATATGAAAGAAAGTTTTGCTCAAATCGTTCGATTTGCCATAGCGTTCAGCTTCCACATACACTGCATGTGCCTCCCTGTCTGAAGCATAAATAGCCGCACTGAGGTACCCGTCCCATCGTTTTACCAACTCCTCCAAGTCCTTCATCCTGAAAAGAGACGAAACCGCACTGCCAGTGTATTCAGCTGCAGTGTATGAGAGAGAGAGAGAGAGTAAAAGCTCAGTCTTTACTCGCTGAACTGCAGACCTATCGCCAAGGTGACATTTCGTGCATTGGCCGTGAGATATTTGTGATCGCTGGCGAACAGCAGGGGGTGAATTCTGTGGTGCAACTCAAAGCTCAGAGGCTTTGTGGAATCCGTGCACCACACACTCGTTTCTTGCAGCTTCAGTGAACAGAGGTTTATTGGGGACAGCTTGGATCCATTGGGGTGAAGTTCATCCATGGTCTAAAAACAGACAGTAACCTCTGTGAAGTCACTTGAAACCCCAATATTTGGATAACGTTGCAGGAATCAAATGGGTGTACATTGAGAAGTGATAACCCAGGCGATTCGAATGGACTGCGTCGAAGGTCATATCCACTCATTGTGTGATATTGACTTCGCACGAATATATATCGATTCGCAACATCCTTAACTGAAACAGTTGAAGGTAATAGGATTAAGAGAAATGTGGCATCTCTTGAAGATTGCAGGTACCATTCTTTGCGAGAGTAGTATTTTCGTTGAGAGAAAACTCATTCTCACGCTTGTTCATCATGTCCGGGTGTAGCAAGTGAGGAGGGTCGTAACCAGCACTAGTTGGTCGATTCCAGGTTGAAAGGCACATCTCGGAGTTGCCGTATTCATACATTTGCAGGTTCCACGTGCATGGGATATCGTACAATATTCCCGGAT
>JAUOZQ010001391.1:0-13572 GCA_030710315.1 Anomotaenia brevis | reverse complement strand
CATCTTTTCAAATTAAAAAAATGATTTCATTGTCGACGTGAACTTAGAACATTGCAAAATATACCAGTTAATGAGTAGCAAATTATACAGCTTGTTTACAATTTCTTTCTCGTATCGTGGACAGGTATAATCACGCATATAAAAGCGAAACTAACGTGAAAGGATTAATCCACCGCGTAATAACATTCTTCTAAATAATATTAACAACGACATATTATTGGCTCATCAAATTTGATGGGCAATTGCACATAACAAAACTTTTAAATGTTACTTGGATTTGTTGTTTTGAAGTTTTGGTGACAAGATTCAAAATTTGGTGAAATGTAAAATTAGTACACAGTGACACTCTCAGAAACTAGCAAAATTGATGAGCACTAGCATAAAACGAAATATCATAATATCAACTGCTTAATCGATTTGAATTATTCAAAAACTAATATGGATTTTTCTGCCTTGGGGTTAAAACAGTAAATTGCCTAAGTTCTAAACAAAAAAACATAAAACCTAATCATTATCAAATCATTGACATACAGTTTGCAATATATCAAAGATTTATTCAAAAATATTAGGAAATACCATTTTTGTTTCAGTGCAATTAGAATTTTTTTCGGAGACGTTCTTTTAATGGAATATTTTAAAAAGACAGCCGCTTTTTAGTGATATTTAATATAATGACCCGGTTTTTTTTAAATTAAATATAAAAGTAACTGCTTTCGTACCAGTACCTATACAGAACTAATTCAACATACAACGTTTGAATTTCCAGTAAAAAATTTAGCCTAACGCTATATGCCATAGCTATTTCTATCAGCTAAAAAGTTCATTGTAATTTTTGAAAGCAGATTTTATGATTTGTCAATTATATAATTAAATATATAGTTTTTATTTAAATATAAATAAAAAAATTAACATTGTACACTAAATATACTAAATATACTAACTACTAAATATTGTACACTAAATTTTGCATTTTAGAATTATAACCCAATAGCTACTTATTCGAATGTTAGCAGCGCAAATGCAAACAACATTATAGTGCCAAATTGTTTAATCATTCATTTTTTTCTAATCTTGCGTCTCTACTATGAAATCATCTGTAAGATGCTAATGCCAAATTTTTTCATAAAAATAATAATATTTCGAATTGCAGAATTGATACAATTTAGGAAACAGAACTATATTTTGATAGTTTTTTTACGAAATAGGGAAAAAGTGAAACAATGAATTATAAATTTAAAACACAAAAATGAAAGTGGACACACATTTTTCACTTAATACCAAATATTATTGATATACTTAAATCTGGTTATTGCTAAATCTATTCGAAACCGTTTCATAAAATAATCATTTACAAAAGTTCCAATTTTGACAAAAAATATTACAAACAAACCTTCCAAAAAACTCAAAATGGTAGCAATTTATTTTGCTTTTTCGTGTAGAAATTTAAAAAGAAAAGCATATGTTATAACGAAAGTGTAAAAACGAAACTTGTTTTTAAATTATTGACTAAGACTAAGAAAAAATCTAGCCATAACCTATTATAACGTTGATTAAAGGCGCTTGCATTAAACTAGGCCACTTCATGCATTTTTATTTCGAAGCTAAAGATGTGCAAACAAATCTTAAACTGAAAATAAATACTAAATTTACTTGCATAATAATAAAATAATACATAAAAGCTCCAATATCTTGTGCTAAAATGAGTTCGAGTTTCGTCCCTCAGAATAAAATAAAGTCAGTATTGATGCGTAAATTAAGACTTCATTTTTCAAGCAGAACTTATGGTTTAGAAAAATTGTCATTTTTTGTGGAAGTTGATTTAATGCTCAGAGAACGTATAGAGCAATCATGAAGTATTTTTTTGAAAAGCAAATATGTCTATATGAGGAGTTAATGCTTAATGGGATGGACAAAAGTACATCACCCGTCATTTTGGATTCAGAACTACCAAACGTAACTTATGTGTTTTAAAAAAAGATTAATAATGTGATTAATAAATTTCAATTTACAGTTCTGCAAAAAATGACGAATATTTTTGCAACTGCTATTTCGATATCTGAATCTAAGGCCACAACGATGTCAATACGCCTTTATACTAAGGAAAATAAAATATTTCATTCGAAAATCACACAGTGACAATAAGTTATAAAAACGTTTTACATTTCACTAACGTAGAATCCTAACAACACCCTTACACGTTGACTTTAAAATAATTCTTCTCAACGTTTAGTAAACTTTTTTTGAAAATGGAGAAAGTGCATTATACAAATTAGTAAACAACTTTAACGACTAATAAACTAAGATCTAAAAAACATCAAGCAAACCCAAATTTTAGTACTAATTTCTTAGGTTTCTATTTTTCCCAAAAGAAAAATACATAAAAGTAAAAAATGGAATTATAAAAAGGTCCGAAGACGTTTACAAAAGCTTTAAGTCAGTTATCAGCTAGCCACAAGAATAAGAAATGGTTATTTGGCACTATATTTTAATAGAAAATGTATAACTTCATTTTTGGGTTAACGTTAATTTTTTGATTCAGAGAACATGGCAAAATATCATGACCATCAAATTGCATTTGCTATTGAAATCACAGCTTGTATGTATTCATATTTTTAAATTGTATTAAAAGATTTTTAGACTTTTTACTCAATTTTACAATAAAATTTAATTTTAATAACCTAATAAAATTGGTGTTTCATGGTGGAATCCAAATTAAAACCAAAATTGGAATTTCCATGCACTTATCATCGAAGTAAAAATATATTTATTAGCGCAGTATTTGCCATCACCGTTCATTCTAAATTTTAATTAAGTAAGGAAAAATTCGTCATTTCCGTTAATAATCTGCTTTTTCTTATAAGTTTTATACCCAATCAACTGCAAAACATTATTTTGTTAGCTTTTGTAGTTTATTTAACTAAAATATTCGAATTGAAGCAAGTGCTAGTATAAGCATCAGTTGATATAGAAATCCTGTAGGAAAAGTCATTAATCCAAGTAATAATTGAAAATGAATGTTTAATTTAGTGAGTATTTAGAAAATATATTGCTTCTAAGTGAAAATAGCATTAGCTGAATCTATTTAAAAGTGCTGCTTAATTTAAACAATCCTACATGCGTTAGCAACAGCTACCCAAATTTGAGAAAGATGCAAGTCCAAGAACTACAGCAAGAAAAAATCAAAATTTGACAAAGAATTGTCAAAAAAAGAGTTTAACAAAAGTTTAGAGTCCGTCTTGACTTGAAACATTTTTCTCAAAAAAGTCTGTTCGATTGGTATTTCATTAAATGCAAAGAGTGTTCACGATGAATCATATGTAAAAACAAATTTTACTGCTTTCCGTGTGTAATATCTTGTCTTAAAAATTTTTACAATATTTTACAATTTGTTCAATTAACTAAAAATTCAAACAATAAATTGCTGCCATTTTAAAGAATAAGATTAAACAGGATTAAGTATTTTTGCTTTACTGAAGTTTTAAAATTCTGAGATTGGCTCAAGCTTTCTGAGCAAAGACGTGCATTCGACGCTTTTTATGTCCCATAAATTTTGGAACGAACATTTAAAATTCACTTTCTACCTTAATTAAAAAATAATACACCACTCTAACCGTCAGTCACTACACGAAATTGGTGGTGAAGATTAATGTCGGGGTAAAAATTAATCATTTTAAAGTGGATTTTGTGTTCCTTAAATTCGAAAGCACATTTTGCATTGCAAAAAACTTCGAATCTCGACGTTTTGGTTTATTTTTCTTTAACAAAAACAAAAATGGAACGCGATTACTTTATTATTCATAAGATAAACGCCAGTGAAAAGCATTTAATTTATAGTAGCTTTAAAAGTTTTAACGCAAAAAGTTCGTGAATTAAAATCGTATTTTTTATAAAAAATGACCACTTTTTTATTACTATTTATTATTTGTGATAAATGATAAAACTTACATTAATTTAACACTTTTTATCACTTACTTGAGGTTCAAACTTGCACAGCATTTTGGTTGCTAGATTAATGACTTTGAAGCAGTATTTTTAGGGTTATTTTATAGAGTATTTTATTCACATATCGAGCTGGAAATAGCCACATAACAAAGCCCTCTTCCGATTCGAAAAAAATTGGCAAATTTAATTATTAGGCAGGTTTAAATGATGATAATTTGACATAAAAATAAACAAAAAATATCTCTGTTTCAAGCTTAGGAAGATATTTAAAAATGATTTTTAGTGGCTTGACTCCCTTTACATTTTGTGCGACTTGTTATTAAGTATCATTGATAGAGGATAGTTGCAGGTGTAATTCACAACTGCTCTTATCAAATGCTAACAGTTCTGTTTATGTGAGTCAAACCGAGGAGAAATCTGTTTTATTAATTTAATTTGAAATCGCCCTAGCCAAAACGCTATCTCTAATTCATCCAAACGATTTCTGTCTTTCAGTTGCACTTTCATTACTTTGGCTTTTCGGATCTATATAAATCTTTGTAGTTCGTTTCTTTTTCCATACAGCACTTTTCACCCAGTAGTCCATTAATATGATAAAAAACCTGTTTGCAAATGATTATTATTTTGAATCCATATTGCACTCATATATATGTTGGCTCAAATATCCGCTCATTTTAGATTCACCAATGTTTTAGATGTTTAAAGCATGTATTTGTGTGGGTACTCCTTTGTTATTTCAATCAATAGTTCCATTTAATCGGAAAACTGCTTTTTTCTTACATTCCAATCGGTTGACTACCATTTAAGTTTGCGAGTTTATTTTAAATGTGTTTCATTGTACTTCTCTTTGAGCAATAACAACCTATGATATCAAATAACTTAATAACCGCATTGAAACCTTCCCCTTATTTAAAAAAAGTTTATTAAATAATATAATTTAACAAAATTACATTTAGTAAGGTTAATCTCGATGAAATGTTTGCCAGCTGGTCAATTCACTCTCCACCTACCTGGAATATGGTTGTATTTACTTTGTGCTAAATATGATCTGGTGTGTATTCTGAGGACAGCAGCCAATCAATAGGTTGCGCTTTCAACGTTTTCTTTCAATATTTTTTGATGTTGACTATTTTCTAACCATATCTATTTTACTTAAACAATAAATAATCGCTGTGTTAATTATCATTAAATAAAAGAAATTTTAACAAACTAAACATTGGTTACTCGTTGTTAATAACGGTTTTTTGTCGTATGGGTTCTTTCAGTTTATAAAATTTACGTAGATGATTGCTATAAAACTGTTTAGATTATTTCTCCAAACTAATATTTTTTAAAGACTACAATATAGTACTTAAGGATTTATTCTTCTAGAAGTAGGATAATGTGGTCCATTTTTGTAAATTTAGGTTGTTGATCTTTACTGTTCTTGTAGTGGTAGATGATGCTTTTAGGTGGAAACTTCCCTCATACTAATTGTATCGTTGGTGCAAGGTAAGAAATTACTTTTAATTTATAAGATAGCCAAGACACCAAACCGTCCCCAATAATTAAAAGTAATATATTTGTGAGAGGATTAGATGCTCTAAATAATGATTTTTAAATAAACTAAATATATCGTACTAGAAATACTATTATTATTTCAAGAATTTAGTTATTTAAAATTAATGCATTCACTGATAGTAAGATACGCTAACTTAATCAAACAAAAAATAAACCGGTTATTCATCACATGCTTATTCAATTAACAAACTAAGGAACATTGATTTCATTGTTGCTTAATGCGTTGCAATGCTTTTGGACAGCATATGCAAATAGAGATAATTGACATGGATAAAAATTCCACATCGTTGATTATAGCAAGATAAAGAAATCTAAAAATTATAGATTCTCTATCCCTCAAAACAGTTCATCAACAAACAGACGTTTCTCTTAAACTGCTCAAAATTTAAATATGATAAAAATGAGTTCGAATTATGGAGGTCCAAAAATACATCTTATTTTATGTCCTCAATATCTCCAAATCATTTCAGGTTAATAATGAAAAAAAGATAAATCCAAGATTGTAAAAAGCAACAAATCTAAAAGTACTAGAAATTTTACTGCTTATATATGCAAAGGCTGTATTTGAAATATCGATTCCTTTTGACTTTTATACTCTTCAATAATATTTTTATAGAGCTATATTTATGCTTAAATTGACTGTGTAAAATCATAATTAATATCATCAGTCATGTAAGGTAACCTCAATATGCCTTGCTAGAACATTAACAATTTCTAGGTTGTGTTAAATTTGCGTCAAGTAAGCGGTATTATGTAAGTAACAATTTTTTTCTAAATTTATCACACTTTATTAATACGAGTGTGCAAAAGATGCCTTTTTCTCCAAAATATATCAATTTATAATTATTTTTTGCTCATATTATTAGCCATGAAAGAAAATTTTAAAATATGTTTTATTTTAGATTGCTTTCCAAAATAAGATAGAGATCGAGAGATTTTGGGAATTCTATAGGCGATTCGATAATTGAATCATATTTTTTAAAAATGGTAAAGCAAATATTGTAAGCCCACCAATCTGCATTGTTTGCCGCCACCGTATTTTATGATAAAATACTTTTCAGTTTATTGAATAAATACAGAAATAAGCATATTTCTCAGGAAAAAGGTGGTGGTTTATTTTAAAAAGCAAGAAAATTCCTTTTATATCAAACATTAGAAGCAACCTAATTAAAAATTAATTAAATTTAGTTTAAAGAGTTTTAAACTTAAAATAAATAAGTCAATATCTATTATAAAAAAGAAAATATAATCTCTTGAAAAGGTCACAAGACGAAGTCAGGAGTTCTGACGTGCCAATGCAGAATCTCACTGACATTAATGAGTACTAAAATAAGAAAAAACCAACCTTATATTTGGTGACAAAATAAGTTAGTGCTTTTGGTTAAGCAATATTAAAAATATTTTGTTTCAAATAATTATTGTTTGCAAGTCAATTGTGTTTTCGGATCTATAGAAATCTTCCTGTTTCGTTTCTTTCAAACGGGACATTTCACTCAGTAGCCCATCAAAATGATCGAAAACCTACTCGTAATTGATTATTACTTCGAATCGATATTGCTCTCACATGTTCGTCTACATATCCGCCTATTTTAGAGTCATCTGTACTTCAAATGTTTAAGACATGTATTTGTAGTTCAAATTAATCGGAATTACTGATGGCATTTCCAAAAATAGAATCTCATTTAATTAAAAGAATCGTTTGCTTTATAGCAAAATCCGAAAGACGGTTATACCAAATCCGAAAGACGCTTTAGAATAATTCTATGTCTAAATATGTCTAAATATTCTATGTCAAAATATATGGCAGCATTTTAACAGGGAGCAAGTTCGCCAAGTGGGATGGAAAACGCTTTTGAAGATGTCAGTTTATAAATAGGCAATATCCATCGCTTAATGAGGGGCTCGTAATGCACGTTCACGATCTCTGACAAGAAAATCTACACTTGCTAATGATGAACAAAAAAATCTAAGACAGTTCATTAACATGTCTGGCTCGAGGATTTGGTAACGAAGCTAGGCAGTTGTAAATCAAAGACCAGAGTTTTACACTGATAACTTCAAATGGAGGAGTAACGGAGGCCAATTTTCAGTAGAACTAGTTAAAAGGAGAGGTTGCAATAAAATAACGTATATTTCGACACGCTCTGATGATTTCCCAATTAGAGAAGCCTAAAATGTTACATATAAAACAACCCCAAAGGTTACAGTACCTGGTTCTATTCAATTAGTGATATCTGAAATAAAATCAGCACTAATTCTTCAATTTCAAGTACTTCCTATTGACCTACTATAGACTTATGTTACCGCCTTTCCCCACCCACAATCCATGAGTCACTGAAGCAACAACCAGGTGAACCCCAATAGGCACGCCACGGTGCTTCTGGATACTAACCACTTTGCACTGCCCCAAAGGCCGCTTGCATTAAGCAGTTTCAGAGAAACGTCTGTTTGTTGATGAACTGTTTTGAGGGATAGAGAATCTATAATTTTTAGATTTCTTTATCTTGCTATAATCAACGATGTGGAATTTTTATCCATGTCAAGTATCTCTATTTGCATATGCTGTCCAAAAGCATTGCAACGCATTAAGCAACAATGAAATCAATGTTCCTCAGTTTGTTAATTAAATAAGCATGTGATGAATAACCGGTTTATTTTTGTTTGATTAAGTTAGCGTATCTTACTATGAGAAACACATTGATCCTAAATATCTATTTGATCTGCGGCTATCAGAGAATGCATTAATTTTAAATAACTAAATTTTTGAAATAATAATAGTATTTCTAGTACGATATATTTAGTTTATTTAAAAATCATTATTTAGAGCATCTAATCCTCTCACAAATATATTACTTTTAATTATTAGGGGCGGTTTGGGGTCTTGGCTATTTCATAAACTTAAAGGTAATTTCTTATCTTGCACCAAAGATACAATTAGTTGAGGAAGTTGCCACCTAAAAGCATCATCTACCACTACAAGTAACAGTAAAGAGCTACAATCTAAATTAAAAAAAATTGACCACATTAAGCCGCTTCTAGAAGAATGAATCCTTAAGTCCTATATTACAGTCTTTAGAAAATATTAGTTTGAAGAAATAATCTAAACAGTCTTACAGCTATCATCGACGTAAATTTTATAAACAGAAAGAACTCATTCGTCTAAAAACCGTTATTAACAATGGGTAATCAAGAAGCCTTACGATTTTGTTTACTTTCTTAGCATTACTTTTATTTCATGATAATTAGCACAGCGATTATTTATTGTTTAAGTAAAATAGATACGGTTAGAAAATAGGCAACATCGAAAAATATTGAAAGAAAACGTTGAAAGCGCAACCTATTGCTTGGCTGCTGTCCTCAGAATACACACCAGGTCATATTTAGCACAAAGTAAATACAACCATATTACAGATAGGTGGAGAGTGAATTGACCAGCTGGCAAACATTTCATCGAGCTAAACCTTACTAAATGTAATTTTTGTTGAATTAAATTATTTAATAAACTTTTTTAAATAAGGGAAGGTTTCAAGGCGGTTATTAAGTTATTTGATATCATAGGTTGTTATTGCTCAAAGAGAAGTACAATGAAACACATTTAAAATAAACTCGAAAACTTAAATGGTAGTCAACCGATTGAAATGTAAGAAAAAAGCAGTTAAAATGAAAGAGCTTTGAAGTAGTTTTTCGATTAAATGGAACTATTGATTGAAATTACAAAGGAGTACCCACACAAATACATGTTTTAAACATTTGAAACATTGGTGAATCTAAAATAAGCGGATATTTGAGCCAACATATATATGAGTGCAATATGGATTCAAAATAATAATCATGTGCAAACAGGTTTTTTTATCATATTAATGGACTACTGGGTGAAAAGTCCTGTATGAAAAAAGAAACGAACTACAAAGATTTCTATAGATCCGAAAAGCCAATTGACTTACAAACTACCAAAGTAATGAAAGTGCAACTGAAAGGCAGAAATCGTTTGGATGAATGAGAGATAGCGCTTTGGCTAGGGCAATTTCAAATTAAATTAATAAAACAGATTTCACCTCGGTTTGACACACATAAGCAGAACGGTTAGCATTTGATAAGAGCAGTTGTGAATAACACCTGCAAATATCCTCTATCAATGATACTTAATAACAAGTCGCACGAAATATAAAAGGAGTCAAGCCACTAAATAATATTTTTAAATACTCGCTTAAGCTTGAAACAGAGAAAAAATATTATAGGGTTAGGAGAAGTAGCAAGATATTTTTTGTTTATTATTATGTCAAATTATCATCATTTAAACCTGCCTAATAAATAAATTTGCCAATTTTTTTCGAAACAGAGTAGGGCTTCGTTATGTGGCTATTTCCAGCTCGATATTTGAATAAAATACTCTATAAAATAACCCTAAAAATACTGCTTTAAAGTCATTAATCTAGTTTTATTTAAAATTATGTAAATTCAATTTGTTTATATTGCAACCAAAATGCTGTGCAAGTCTGAACCTCAAGTAAGTGATTAAAAGTGTTAAATTAGTGTAAATTTTATGAGATAATATCACTTAATCAACATAATGATTTTTTTCAAAAGAAATGTGTCATATTTAATAAAAAATTGTAAGTATTTAAGTTTTTAGTTCGCGGCGCTATAATTCAAGTAAATAAACTGGTTTGCACGATTAAATAAATAGTGATAAAAAAGTGGTCATTTTTTATAAAAAATACGATTTTAATTCACGAACTTTTTTACGTTAAAACTTTTAAAGCTACTATGAATTTAATGCTTTTCACTGACGTTTATCTTATAAATAATAAAGTAATCGCGTTCTCATTTTTGTTTTTGTTAAAGAAAAATAAACCAAAAAGTCGAGATTCGAAGTTTTTTGCAATGCAAAATGTGCTTTCGAATTTAAAGAACACAAAATCGACTTTAAAATGATTAATTTTTACCTCGACATTAATCTTCACCACCAATTTCGTGTAGTGACTGACGGTTGGAGTGGTTTATTATTTTTTAATTTAGGTATAAAGTGATTTTTAAATGTTCGTTTCAAAATTTTATGGGATATGAAAAACGTCAAATGCAAGTCCTTTCTCAGAAAGCTTAAGCCAATCTTAGAATTTTAATACCTCAATAAAGCAAAATGCTGAATCTTGTTTAATCTTATTCTTTAAAGTGGCAGCAATTTCGGTGTTTGAATTTTAGTTAATTGAACAAATTGTAAAATATTGCAGACATTTTTAGGACAAAAAATTACACACGGAAAGCAGTAAAATTTGTTTTTACATATGATTCATTATGAACACTTTCTGCATTTTAATAGGTAAAAAAGAGTTAAATTTCAAGAAATTCATTTGAACAAATAACAAATTCCGTATAATTCGAATTTTGGTTAGAAATACGCGACTGCTCTAAACACAAGACAAATTGGAATACCACTTGAATGGACTTGTATTGAGAAAATGTTTCAAGTCAAGACGGACTCCAAACTTTCGTTAAACTCGTTTTCCTGACAATTTTTTTCAAATTAATGATTTTTTCACGTTGTAGTTTCTGGACTTGCATCTTTCTCAAAATTGGGTAGCTGTTGCAAACGCATGTAGGATTGTTTAAATTAGGCCACTCTTTTAATTAGATTCAGCTAATGCTATTTTCACTTAGAAGCAACATATTTTCCGAATACTCACTAAATTAAACATTCACATTCAATTGCTACATGGATTAATGACTTTTCCTACAGGATTTCTATATCAACTGATGCTTATACTAGCACTTGCTTCAATTCGAATATTTTAGTTAAATAAACTACAAAAGCTAACAAAATAATGTTTTGCAATTGATTGGGTATAAAACTTATAAGGAAAAGCAGATTATTAACGAAAATGACGAATTTTTCCTTACTTAATTGAAATTTAGAATGAACGGTGTTGGCAAATACTGCGCTAATAAATATATTTTTACTTCGATGATAAGTGCTTGGAAATTCAAATTTTGGTTTTAATTTGGATTCCACCATGAAACATCAATTTAATTAAATTATTAAATTTAAATCTTATTGTAAAGTTGAGTAAAATGTGTGAAAAATCTTTTAATACAATTTTAAAAATATGAATACATACAAGCTGTGATTTCAATAGCAAATGCAATTTGATGGTCATGATATTTTGCTATGTTCTCTAAATCAAAAAATTAACGTAAACCCAAAAATAAAAGTATACATTTTTATATTAAAATATTGTGCTAAATAACCAGTTCTTATTCTTGTAGCTAGCTGATAACTGACTTAAAGGTTCCGTAAACGTCTTCTGGACCTTTTATAATTCGATTATTTTTACTCAAATCTATACAAATGTGTATTTTTATTTCAGAAACCTAATAAATAAGTATTGAGAACTAGGTTTAATTAATATTTTTAGATCTCTATTTATTAGTCGTTAAAATTGTTCACTAATTTTTATGACGTACATTCTTCAATTTTAAAAAAAATTCACTAAACGTTGAGAAGAATTATTTTAAAGTCAACGTGTAAGGATGTTGTTAGGATTCTACGTTAGTGAAAATGAAAAATACCTATGCAACTTTTGTCACCGTATGATTTACGAATAAAATATTTCATGTTCTTAGTTTAGAGGCGTATCGATATCGTTGTGGCGTTAGATTCAAAGAACCAAATAGCAGTTGCATAAATATTCGTCATTTTCTGCAGAACTATGAATTAAAATTAATTAAACAGATTGTTAAACTCTTTTGAAAACACATAAATTACGTTTAGTATCTCTGAATCCAAAATGACGGGTTATGTACTTTTGCCCATCCCATTAGGCATTAACTCCTCATAAAGACAGTTTGGGTTTTCAAAAAAATACTTCGTGATTTCTCTGTAAGTTTTCTGAACAATAAATTTATCTTTTACAAAACAACGACAATTTGAAAAATGGAGTCCTAATTAACTCATCAATAGTGACTTTACTTAATTCTGAGAGTGACGAAACTCAATCTCATTTTAACGCAAGATAATGAGAGATTTTATGCATTATTTGATTATTATGTTACCATTATGTTAATTTGATATTTATTTCCAGTTTAAAATCTCTTGGATCATCTTTAGCTTCAAAATAAAAATGCATGAAGTGGCCTTGTTTAATGCAAGCGCTTTTAGTCACCGTTATAATAGGTTGTGGCTAAATTTTTTCCCTATTATTAGCCAATAATTTAAAATAAGTCTACTTCTCCACACTTTCCTTATAACATATGCCTTTATGTTTATACTTAAAAACCTTGCTTGTTTGTGTTTTAAATTTATAATTCATTGTTTCCTTTTTATCCATATTTCGTAAAAAAACATTTTAAATAGAGTTCTGTATCCCAAATTTTATCAATTCTGCACTTCAAAATATTATTTATTTAATATATATTACTTTAGATGAATCTATTGTAAAGACGCAAGATTCGGAAAAAAATGAATGATTAAACAATTTCGCATTATAATGTGTTAGCATTTGCGCTACTAACATTCAAATAAGTAGCTATTTGATTATAATTCTAAAATGCGTTAGTGCTTATCTGATACAATATTTAGTATATTAGTATTTATATTTAAATAAGAATATATACATTCAATTATATAATTGACAAATCATCAAATCTGTTCTAAAAATTACAATTTGAAAAATGGAGTCTTAATTAACTCATCAATAGTGACTTTACTTAATTCTGAGAGTGACGAAACTCAATCTCATTTTAACGCAAGATAATGAGAGATTTTATGCATTATTTGAATATTATGTTACCATTATGTTAATTTAATATTTATTTCCAGTTTAAAATCTCTTGGATCATCTTTAGCTTCAAAATAAAAATGCATGAAGTGGCCTTGTTTAATGCAAGCGCTTTTAGTCACCGTTATAATAGGTTGTGGCTAAATTTTTTCCCTATTATTAGCCAATAATTTAAAATAAGTCTACTTCTCCACACTTTTCTTATAACATATGCCTTTATGTTTATACTTAAAAACCTTGCTTGTTTGTGTTTTAAATTTATAATTCATTGTTTCCTTTTTATCCATATTTCGTA
>JAUOZQ010001390.1:0-13596 GCA_030710315.1 Anomotaenia brevis | reverse complement strand
GAATCCCGTTAGAGAACAGGAGGAATTGTACGATACATAAAGTAGTGTTGTCCATAGTTAGGTTTGCTGAAATCCAAAATGAGACCGGATAATGCAGAAACAAGCCAACTCATAAAAGTCCATTTGAAATCGTTATTGGAAATGGGTCCGGTCAAGGAGGTTGATTTTAATGTCATGCTATTTAATGGGTAGCCAGCGTCAGTAACCGACAACAGCCGAATTGAGGTGGGTGCTGTTACGAGACCTCTATCCTCAGCTTACATTATTCAAGTAAATTCCATTGAAACATCATCAGCGTTTCTGTCATATTTTATACATCATACTAAATTTGAAATCGGTAGTTTGAGCTTTTCAAAACATATAAGAAGGTGGTTATGAGTTGAAAATGGGGTTATTTTTAAATGGCAAAGACGGTTTTCCCAAGATAGTGGTGATTTAAAAAAAACATTCATTTTAATTCCTTTCCATCCAAAACATTTTAGCAATTGTCCTTCGATTCATGCGATTTTGGCAATAGAATGGACTATCAAAATGCAAAAGTCTCAATATCTGTGATTCGCTAGATTATCGAGAAATCGATAAATTCATAAAATTACCCATTCCTTATTAGTGGGTGTAATTGGATGGATCGCTGATCGGTTCGTTGCCCAGTTAACAAGTTCAAACTTCACTTACTTCTTGTCGGCATGGTATATTCATTGTTTTTTTCTGCAAAGGACACTATCTAAATTGTTGTCAAATGCCACTGTATCCCGCGAACGTCTTGTTTACTTGCATGAAGCAAGAAACAACCGAAGTTAGCTGCTAACCATAATTGTGGTGGTTATCACATGTGCCAATTGCTGAGATAGAGAAGAGGAGACAGAATTACGTTTTAGCTATTGTATTAACGATAATAAAGAACTTAAAATGTGGAAGCTGCTAGTGTTGAATTACCAGTGTGGACGCAACAGAGGAGCCTGCACCTGGACTATTCGCACACCAGAGCAGTTAAATGGTAAAATACTAGTCTGGAAAATGAGCCAAATGGGTAGAATAGGGTGGGTGAGGAACAATCACACTACCAAGTTCTCAGATCGTTTGTGAAAGTGGATAAACAGGCAGTTGTAGGTGCTTTCACAAATCCAAGTACACGCTGTGCACACTGCAGCCAAGCCTTGCCAAGCCACGTGACTCAACTTCGTCTCGTCGTCAGCTCTCGTTAATCTTTGTCTCCTTAAGATTGTCTCCTAAATCAGGGTAACCCAGTCTGGACTGCGGAGGTTACTACCCAAGATTACCCTAAAAGTCAGTTCATCAACACGATAGAACAGAGTAATTTTTCTCCCTAATTGGTGATTTCGTGGTTCGATATTTAAACAATCACCAACCAAAATTGGTGTTCTGTTTTCACAAAATCACACAAATTGCCCTAAACACTTTTAACTGTCTTCCTATTCACATTTAGTCTCGCTAATCCTTAGGTGATTTGTGGTGTAATCACAAATCACACAATGAAAAGCACTTTTCCATTGGTAGACCAAATAACTCTCTAAGATGGTTGGTTTAGAGCTGGCCTCAAATTCAGAAGCACCATTGCAAAACTGCAGCCTGCCATACGAAGCACGTCTATCGTTGCACACATTACTTCATGATGTGGCAAAATGTTCTCAGGCTTGGCAAAATAAGCCTAATTCTCGTCACTGTAGGAGCTCTGCTGCTAATTATTAAGAGAAATTTGACCTCCAGTGGGCAGCGTCCAGTAAATTGGCCTGATTATTCTAATCCCTACGTGGTTAAGCCAAGCTCTGGCCCAGAATTGGAGCTGCTTCCTAATCTCACAAGAATAGCCTGGCCTAAATTGAACCGACCAAATATAAGTGGCAAAATACCCGAAGGATTTAACGTCTCTTTCACAATCGGTAATTACCAGACAGTACAGGCCTTACTGCTCAAATTCCAGTCGGTAATGATATCCCTCAACTTACAGGACCAGTGGTTTCTTGGGGCTGGAACACTCGTTGGCTCCCAACGACACCACGACTTGATTCCATGGGATGACGACGTTGACATCTACCTCGACTTGAAGTACCGCAATGTAACGGCGAAGGCTTTGAAGGCACTAGCACCCGAATTCGGCTTTCATCAAAGGAGGAGTTTTGACAAGTTCTTTTTCTCCCTACGCCCAGTAAACAATGCTTTTGATCCAACAACCATTGGCAGCTTCAGGATACATTCCTTTCCTTGGCATTGGCCGTTCATGGACATTTTCTACTACAAGCGAATAGACGACAGACATTTCTATGATGAATCATTGGGAGGTTACATTTTTAAAAGCTCTGATGTCTTCCCTACTCTGTACAGGCCTTTGGGTCAAAATTGGTTCCCTACACCTCGACGACCTCTGTCTTACCTTGAGGTGTATTTCGAAAAAAATCAACGAATTTGCGACAGTGGTAGGTGGCTGCATGTGAACGAGAGCGGTAAAGAACGAATAAAGATGCCCTGCAGCCAACTAGCTGGGCAGTATGCGTTCGTGCAGCGATGTCCCGTTCCAGAAAATGAACTTGGTGAGTTGGGAGAGATGGAGGTCTGTGACGAATACCTTCTATCTGGAAACGGCACCAGCATTCACACCATACGCACTTTCCTCGACTGCACGGATCCGAAGGAGCTTGTTTTTATGGTTAAAAATGATGCCTTTCGTTGTCCAAGCTAAAACAGCAGCGGATGTTTGAAAGATGTCCTTTTAGGTGCTAATTCTTGTTTAATTGGGTTGACTAACCAAACAGCACACCGCTGATGTAGCACTGGGACTATCGATTTATAGGATGGGATCTCGTTGAATATAGTGAACTGGCACTTGATCATCAAGCTTGAATTGAATTGATGTGCCAATTGATTTGGCTGGTTTCCCTGAAGCATTTGCTTCGATTGCTGTGGGTGTCTGTAAGTCAGAGCAAGCAATTGTTGGAAAATGGGATCTCTTGAGGTAGTTTGGATAGAATACAGTACTAGCAGTTTGTAGAAAAACAGAATTTTAGTTGTGGTCGAAGTTTGGTGGGTGTGGTTCCAAGACTTTCTCCGTTCCATCGAGGTATGTTAATGTTGATTCCCAAACTGCAAGGTCTTCCCCAAGTGATCGCGTATATTACCGGGGGCTGATATGAGGTCATCCAACATTTTCTGACTGAATTTCACCAGTTTAAGAATAAAACACTTAAAGGAGAATTGTCCCAATACCTCGTGAAGCTGAAGATCATTTTTGCTGAGGTGCAGGGACCGTATCCTGCATTGCAGAATTATATAGCTAATAATGTAGTTAGGTGTGGAGCCGCAAAACAAATATATTAGCACACAGAATTCGACTCTTGCAAATTGTCGACTAATGGACTCACATGAAAACAGCACAGGATAAATTATCTCTCACAGAGAAAGAAAAGATGGGTGCAGAGGCTCCTTCTCAACCCGCATCAATCAAACCACATGAATCATAATAATAATTAGGTTGATCAACTCGTAAACTTGAAAACTAAAGCCTTTTAAATTAAATGGGAAAAATCGCTCCCCATATGACTCCAGTTGTGGAACAGGGTGTGGATTAACAAATTACAGACTGGAATAATCAGGCCATTTTACTGAATGCTGCTCAGTGAACATCCAATTCTCCTAGGCATTAACAACAGCTTCCCTGTGAGAGCAATAATTTGGCAGTTCGGACTATTCTTCAGAAACGTTGGAAGCACCAATAAGATGAATTTGAGCAAGAGGTTTAACGAGAGTTGCGATATATGATGCAGATGTGCCTTTTCAATGGTCTTTTTGAATATAAAGCTGACTCAAATCCAAAACCAGTGAAGAGGGTGTCACATTTGTAATAATTTCAATCTCCGTTTAAACTAAGTAACACAACTGCTATTTAGCTAGTAAAACAAGCATATATTAAGGGATTTTGTGAATCTAATGTCTTGTGTATGGTAAACATCATAGAAACCAGTTTTTAGAGAATTCTTTATATGAGTGAGAATTCACATGCGTTCGTATTGGTTGGCGAGGCACACACTTTTGTTTTCTTTGCATACTCCACTAGATATTCAAGGTCATATAGTAACGAGAGGATCTGTGGTGGACCAAGCTTTGTTGCAAGCACCTTGCTTCCACAAACGGCACCAGTACCCATCCACAGGAATACGCACCTCAATCTACTGTACTGATCCATAGATTGGTATTTTTATGCTGAAGATGGATGGATAGATAGATGGATAGATTGATAGATTGAATATGTTGAAAAAATCTTGCAGTCCTAATCTCGTTTCTTTTTAAGCACAAGTGATGTCACTTAGCGTAGAATTTCTCTGGGTGGAGGCACGTTGTTGGCGCGTGTGATTTGAGAAAATGTCGTGTTGGGTGTAAGGGCTACTTGACTCGCAATGCAAAACTATTCATACAAATCTGCTTTCCATGCTGATTTCGTGAAGGAATGCACACGGAATAGTAGCAGATTTTCAATCTTATACGTAAAAGTCCTGTCGTCTTCGGGTAGCGTATATCAGTAGTAGATTGGTTGAGAACTTTGTCATGTGAATAAAGTAATCATAGGTGAGCCCGCAAGAGCGGGCCGCCGCAGAGCTGTCTACCGTTGTTCACTGTGCTCGTACCTGCTAGTGTCAGTCTATGAAGTAAGAGTCGCAATGCGGAAGCTCACATGTCTTTTAACGCGCACATTGAGAATGTCCAATTTCACTTTCATAGTGAAAGTAACCGTCATCATTATTAATGAAGGAGAAAGTGCCTTTAGAAAACTACTTTATTTTGTTCATGCTAAATATACGTCTTTACAAATGCTCTAAGGCACTTACAGATTTTTAAAACATGCAGTCTTGGTTCTATTTCGTATCAAACGACACATTCAACCCTTTTCCACTCTACATGAAGGTAAATCAGCAAATTTCAAAATTAACCTCTAAAAGTGTTTTTAGACTTCGCTGCATCTCTTTGGTTCCTTGGTCTATAAATGCAGAGATGTTTTCTTGGACGAATGATCTGACATTCTGTGGAGAACACTGTAAAATACGTCTCTAACTTCTTTAAGGAAAGGACAGTCACCCAAAACTGGAAAATAGTTAGCAAAGAATTCCGGATCTATACCATACTTTGATCATCAACATTCTTGGGAATCAGCAAACTTGAAGTAATCAATTTCAAATTCTCCATGCTAGATGTACAACCTTCTCAACTTCATCCATGATTGTGAAATCAGAATTCAAGTATTGCAATGAAATCAAAAAGACAGGAATGGCGTGTTGGCACTGAAATGTGAAAGACAAAATTGATTTGATTGATGCGCTGCCTTGGTCTCAGCATTAATCTAAGGCCAGGTTAAATTCACGCCCGCCAGAAAGGAAATCAGAGGAATAAGATTGTATCCTATATAATCACCCTGTTTCTCCGAATTAAGACAAATTAAAATGGCATTGTAGGCTTTTGTGGAAAAAGTTCTAGTATTAATGAATTTATCTCTGTGAATTTGTATACATTTCTGATACTCGACTGCGCACATCTTTACTCAACAAATAAGTCCAATTAAGGATTTAAAAAATGAAATTTACTGCACTCCACTGAGGAGTTATTGGTGGAACGATAAACGACTCGCATGGATGGCTCTGCAACACTCAAATCGCATGAATACTGGGGCAGTTCATTAACACTCAAATCAAAACTTACTTACAGTGAACTTTCAATATTACTAATAAGAGCATCGAAATTGAGGATAAAGAAATGTTTAAGTAAATACACAAAATAGATTGCTTGCTACATTATCTTCACACTTAAAATTTGGACTATTTTTTTTCGATTTTTTATAGCAAGTTGTTAATTCGAAAATGTTACACATTTTACAGTCAAATCCAGCTCTAATAGAGGCAAAATTACTTCAGGAAATTGTAAAGAATTATGTACTTTTGAAATAATGTATAAAAACGTAGATTAATATAAAGGAATGAAGTAAATCCTACATGGGATAGTCCTTACTTTTTGAAAATTCCCATAGCAAGAGACTGCAATAATAAGGCATTTGTTTTTGTGTTGACGATGATTCTGCAAGGCTTGTCAAGGAGCAAATTTCCCCCCTCAAAATGGCAAAACACCTGACCAAGGACATCAAAGCCAAAGGTTTTGGGTTTCAAATCATTGCAAAACCAGATAAGGAATGGCAAAAACTTGAATGAAAGGCGCTACCGTGAAATTTCACAGTACATAATTTACAATTGCCCGGTTTCGCTGGCGACTGGTCAAAAGAACAACGTTTTGATTGGCTGGTTATAGCAGTGTGTCAGTATTGGTGTCAAGAGCCACAAACTACGCCACAGGGGAAATTTCAGCACTTCTTCTGGTCATCGCACTTGAAATGAAGTGAAAATTGCCAGGAAGTCAGGAAGTGCAGTGTCCAAAGGAGGCCAATCCCCTGCCCTCCAGCATCCTGCATGACATGAGTCGTCTCATTTTCACCGACCTCAATCCCAACTTGACGTCAACATCATGTTTCTCTCTACAGACATGTACGACCGGCCCATGACGTCCCAAACCACAATCCCCAAACTCCAACACGCCTAGCAATGAATCCAGTCACTCTCAGTAGACACACCGCTGCCCCACCCCACATTCCGACGTTTTATTAAAAGTGCTTACAACCACCATAAATAAACAAATTAAAAAGAAATTGCGTATTAAATTAAATGTGGTTTGAATTGCAAAGGTGGGTTTTTATTGTGTTTTGCGGGATGGCAATGAGTTAGAGTGTTGCGAAATGGGGACATTAATGGAAGAATCTCGACAACCAGTTGATAACTAGAATCCTTTCTGACAGCAATCGCCAAATCGGGAAGCATCTAGATATAAGCAGCATATCTGAGACGACCGAAATAATTTGCGAAACAAAGTAAATAATAGGTGATAATCAGGGAAATTATATTGAAATAAAAGTCGTTTATTCATTTCAACATCACGTCAATTGTTACACTAATTCATGGATTCTAAGGAGCTATATCCTACAATTAGAACGTATTTCATTGATTCTATGCAGTAGCTAATTCAATGCTTTAAACATATCAATATTGTGCGTGCTTCTAAAACATTAGAAATCCAAAATAAATCAGTTGAAAATTTGTCTGCAATGAAAAATACGTGGCAGATGCAGAGGCCCATTTGTGAGGCAAATTGAATGAACGGATTGTATCCAAAATGGCGTCCTTTCGGCTTAAGTAACGATTTGATTTTGGAATTCAAAATTGAACTACAATTAAATCGAATAAACAAATGCACACAGTATAAATCTCTGATCCGTGAGCTCCTCAAGTATTGTGAAATCTGTTTGGAAGACCCAAAAAAGCTGAATAGTTTTGCATTGTGAGTCAATTAGCCCTTACACCCAACACGACACTTTCTCAAATCACACGCGCCAACAACGTGCCTCCACCCAGAGAAATTCTACTCTAAGTGAAACGAGATTAGGACTGCAAGATTTTTTCAACATATTCAATCTATCAACCTGTCAATCTATCAATCTTTCTTATCTTTCTATCCGTCTATTTGTCTATCTATCCATCTCTCTATCCATCCATCTTCAACATTAAAATACCAATCTATGGATCAGTACAGTAGATTGAGGTTCGTATTCCTGTGGATGGGTACTGGTGCCGTTTGTGGAAGCAAGGTGCTTGCAACAAACCTTGGTCCACCACAAATCCTCTTGTTACTATATGACCTTGAATATCTAGTGGAGTATGCAAAGAAAACAAAAGTGTGTGCCTCGCCAACCAATACGAACGCATGTGAATTCTCACTCATATAAAGAATTCCCTAAAAACTGGTTTCTATGATGTTTACCATACACAAGACATTGGATTCACAAAATCCCTTAATATATGCTTGTTTTACTAGCTAAATAGCAGTTGCGTTACTTAGTTTAAACGGAAATTGAAATTATTACAAATGTGACACCCACTTCACTGGTTTTGGATTTGAGTCAGCTTCATATTCAAAAAGACCATTGAAAAGGCACATCTGCATCATATATCGCAACTCTCGTTAAACTTCTTGCTCAAATTCATCTTATTGGTGCTTCCAACGTTTCTGAAGAATAGTCCGAACTGCCAAATTATTGCTCTCACAGGGAAGCTGTTGTTAATGCCTAGGAGAATTGGATGTTCACTGAGCAGCATTCAGTAAAATGGCCTGATTATTCCAGTCTGTAATTTGTTAATCCACACCCTGTTCCACAACTGGAGTCATACGGGGAGCGATTTTCCCCATTTAATTTAACAGGCTTTAGTTTTCAAGTTTGCGAGTTGATCAACCTAATTATTATTATGATTCATGTGGTTTGATTGATGCGGGTTGAGAAGGAGCCTCTGCACCCATCTTTAACATTAACATACCTCGATTGAACGGAGAAAGTCTTGGAACCACACCCACCAAACTTCGACCACAACTAAAATTCTGTTTTTCTACAAACTGCTAGTACTGTATTCTATCCAAACTACCTCAAGAGATCCCATTTTCCAACAATTGCTTGCTCTGACTTACAGACACCCACAGCAATCGAAGCAAATGCTTCAGGGAAACCAGCCAAATCAATTGGCACATCAATTCAATTCAAGCTTGATGATCAAGTGCCAGTTCACTATATTCAACGAGATCCCATCCTATAAATCGATAGTCCCAGTGCTACATCAGCGGTGTGCTGTTTGGTTAGTCAACCCAATTAAACAAGAATTAGCACCTAAAAGGACATCTTTCAAACATCCGCTGCTGTTTTAGCTTGGACAACGAAAGGCATCATTTTTAACCATAAAGACAAGCTCCTTCGGATCCGTGCAGTCGAGGAAAGTGCGTATGGTGTGAATGCTGGTGCCGTTTCCAGATAGAAGGTATTCGTCACAGACCTCCATCTCTCCCAACTCACCAAGTTCATTTTCTGGAACGGGACATCGCTGCACGAACGCATACTGCCCAGCTAGTTGGCTGCAGGGCATCTTTATTCGTTCTTTACCGCTCTCGTTCACATGCAGCCACCTACCACTGTCGCAAATTCGTTGATTTTTTTCAAAATACACCTCAAGGTAAGACAGAGGTCGTCGAGGTGTAGGGAACCAATTTTGACCCAAAGGCCTGTACAGAGTAGGGAAGACATCAGAGCTTTTAAAAATGTAACCTCCCAATGATTCATCATAGAAATGTCTGTCGTCTATTCGCTTGTAGTAGAAAATGTCCATGAACGGCCAATGCCAAGGAAATGAATGTATCCTGAAGCTGCCAATGGTTGTTGGATCAAAAGCATTGTTTACTGGGCTTAGGGAGAAAAAGAACTTGTCAAAACTCCTCCTTTGATGAAAGCCGAATTCGGGTGCTAGTGCCTTCAAAGCCTTCGCCGTTACATTGCGGTACTTCAAGTCGAGGTAGATGTCAACGTCGTCATCCCATGGAATCAAGTCGTGGTGTCGTTGGGAGCCAACGAGTGTTCCAGCCCCAAGAAACCACTGGTCCTGTAAGTTGAGGGATATCATTACCGACTGGAATTTGAGCAGTAAGGCCTGTACTGTCTGGTAATTACCGATTGTGAAAGAGACGTTAAATCCTTCGGGTATTTTGCCACTTATATTTGGTCGGTTCAATTTAGGCCAGGCTATTCTTGTGAGATTAGGAAGCAGCTCCAATTCTGGGCCAGAGCTTGGCTTAACCACGTAGGGATTAGAATAATCAGGCCAATTTACTGGACGCTGCCCACTGGAGGTCAAATTTCTGTTAATAATTAGCAGCAGAGCTCCTACGGTGACGAGAATTAGGCCTTATTTTGCCAAGCCTGAGAACATTTTGCCACATTATGAAGTAATGTGTGCAACGATAGACGTGCTTCGTATGGCAGGCTGCAGTTTTGCAATGGTGCTTCTGAATTTGAGGCCAGCTCAAAACCAACCATCTTAGAGAGTTATTTGGTCTACCAATGGAAAAGCGCTTTTCATTTGTGATTTGTGATTGCACCACAAATCACCTAAGGATTAGCGAGACTAAATGTGAATAGGAAGACAGTTAAAAGTGTTTAGAGCAATTTGTGTGATTTTGTGAAAACAGAACACCAATTTTGGTTGGTGATTGTTTAAATATTAAACCACGAAATCACCAATTAGGGAGAAAAATTACTCTGTTCTATCGCGTTGATGAACGGACTTTTAGGGTAATCCTGGGTAGTAACCTCCGCAGTCCAGACTGGGTTACCCTGATTTAGGAGACAATCTTAAGGAGACAAAGATTAACGAGAGCTGACGACGAGACGAAGTTGAGTCACGTGGCTTGGCAAGGCTTGGCTGCAGTGTGCACAGCGTGTACTTGGATTTGTGAAAGCACCTACAACTGCCTGTTTATCCACTTTCACAAACGATCTGAGAACTTGGTAGTGTGATTGTTCCTCACCCACCCTATTCTAGCCATTTGGCTCATTTTCCAGACTAGTATTTTACCATTTAACTGCTCTGGTGTGCGAATAGTCCAGGTGCAGGCTCCTCTGTTGCGTCCACACTGGTAATTCAACACTAGCAGCTTCCACATTTTAAGTTCTTTATTATCGTTAATACAATAGCTAAAACGTAATTCTGTCTCCTCTTCTCTATCCCAGCAATTGGCACATGTGATAACCACCACAATTATGGTTAGCAGCTAACTTCGGTTGTTTCTTGCTTCATGCAAGTAAACAAGACGTTCTCGGGATACAGTGGCATTTGACAACAATTTAGATAGTGTCCTTTGCAGAAAAAAACAATGAATATACCATGCCGACAAGAAGTAAGTGAAGTTTGAACTTGTTAACTGGGCAACGAACCGATCAGCGATCCATCCAATAACACCCACTAATAAGAATGGGTAATTTTATGAATTTATCGATTTCTCGATAATCTAGCGAATCACAAATATTGAGACTTTTGCATTTTGATAGTCCATTCTATTGCCAAAATCGCATGAATCGAAGGACAATTGCTAAAATGTTTTGGATGGAAAGGAATTAAAATGAATAATTTTTTTAAATCACCACTATCTTGGGAAAACCGTCTTTGCCATTTAAAAATAACCCCATTTTCAACTCATAACCACCCTCTTATATCTTTTGAAAAGCTCAAACTACCGATTTCAATTTTAGTATGATGCATAAAATATGACAGAAACGCTGATGATGTTTCAATGGAATTTACTTGAATAATGTAAGCTGAGGATAGAGGTCTCGTAACAGCACCCACCTCAATTCGGCTGTTGTCGGTTACTGACGCTGGCTATCCATGGAAATAGCATGACATGAAAATCAACCTCCTTGACCGGACCCATTTCCAATAACGATTTCAAATGGACTCTTTATGAGTTGGCTTGTTTCTGCACTATCCGATCTCTTTTTGGATTTCAACAAAGGTAACTATGGGCAACATTACTTTATGTTTCGTACAATTCCTCCTGTTCTCTAACGGGATTCTTACTTAGTATCGAGTGCACAATCCGAATTTTCTCTTCAGCTGTTTGGATACAACACTCAGAATTGTTATAAGATGACATGAATGACAAACCACAGTCCTCAGAACATAAAACCGTCGTCATTTAGGATAGTAGTGCAACCTTTCATCACAAGTAGGAGCAGGCGTTTCCAACTTTGACGAATTCTAAGTGTGAGCTCTATAGTGTCGTAAAGATAGATGACGAATTCAAACCAAATGTGAATACTTGTCGGTGGCTTATAGCTTCTACATGTGACAAGAATGTACTTTATTAAAGTGCGTGAACTGATCAATATCGCAACAAGTGAAGACCAGCTAGAATTTAAAGTTTGTTTACCGTTAAAGTGCCAGATAGGTAGAAATTTCCATAAGAGTTAATTGAAGAGGTTTTCATAGTTGAATAGTAGAAGAGGATCGATCGTGTTTCAAGTGTTGAGTTTCAATCATTGTAGGAAGGAGAACGGAAACCCTTTTTTCATCTATCTACCAGCTAAAAGGCGGGGAGCATGAGAGAGAGCAGATTGTGGAGCAATGTGGAAGCGTTTGTATGGACTGAATTTTTACATAGGGTTTGAAATGTTCAAAGTATTTGACGAGTTTTACGAGAGTAACCTGTTGGGTTAGCGCCGACGCCATCTGATCACTGAATAGTCCTATAAAGTAGATTCACCTTGAAAGTAGCCTCGAGTTCTATTGTGATTTTAATTCAGTGATCTCGTATGTAATGTTTAGATATTAAGAGAAGCATCTCCCTAGAAGGCGATTCTTTATAACAATTTTGCAGACAGATAAACTGAAATAACCTTCGCCAAGTTTCTTATTGCCCATTTTAATCTTCATATGCATTGTGCCTGATCTAGACTTAAAGCACGATTGATGACTTATCTTCAGATAGGTCTTCTATCGTTGCCAAGGTAAACCTCTTCATACACCTTATGGTGTTGGGTTTTCTCCATTTCTGGTACTTCAAAAGCAAAAACCTCCACATTCTGGCGAGCTTTCACAGTTCCACACCCGATCCTGATGAACTCTGCTCCCTGACTAAGGCAGGCATGAAGAATTGATAGGCCACCGCCATTCGATAAATTCTAGAACCAATGTAGTTCCCACATTATTCTTTATTGAGGTTTAGGTCTGTGCACAAATAACAATGAAAATTCGCTTATATTAGTAAAAGCCTGCTATGGAGTCGTTTGTCTGGCAAGATAGATCAGGCCCAATGAGAGATAACTTTGGTGTACCCTGTAAAGGGTTTTACCTAAAAGTGATCTGTCACTTTTTATTAAGGCGTTACCAGATCGATTCTGCATTTAGTATCCAAAAGCTTACGGAAGCTGTGGATTGGGGACTAGATACGATGCAAGGAACGTTAACCGATAAAATTAGCCCTGTTTGAGATTTAGATGTGCTGCCAAGTGGCATAGCTTGAACAGGTAAATTCATAAGCTGTCAGCAAGACAAAAAAAGGCTTATCTCAAAACGTTTCCTGGTACATCCAAATTTAATTAAGTGGCATTTCAAGCCTTCTTCCAATTCACGCAGATATTGGGATTCGATATAATATAATATCATATAATATTAAATGATAGAATACTTGTATAAGCGAAACAAATGTGCAAATCTCAATAATCCGATATTTCAAAAATGAAGGCGCTCAATTGAACAGAATAACGTTAAAAGAGATGATGAAGGAGCATTGGGCATCTCATATCCTATTGTACATATTCATTTGCCTATAGAAATTGTTGCACTCAAAGCTACTTCCTCTTCTAGCTACTCTTCACCTTCCTAAAATCATGCAGAATTAATGGATACTCAAAAGTCTTAGATTGCAGCATATTCGCGATTAATGGCAAAGTCAGAAATCTCACAAGGACACCTTTCTTCATTGGCAGATATGATAACTCACTTAGATGATAGGTGTTGAGCCGGCGTAATACACACAAGCACTATTGAAATACAAATGAACTGCTCTATGAAGCACGCCTTTGTTTGTATGAGTTACTCAAATTCAATTAGAATATGTGACGATATCCTTTCAGGCTTGGCACAAAATTCCTAATTATTGCCATTTACAGGAATGTTG
>JAUOZQ010001389.1:0-13600 GCA_030710315.1 Anomotaenia brevis | reverse complement strand
CAACAGCGCGATAGACGCCTCCACCAGTGGTAGAAGACTCGGTAGACGCGTGGGACGCAGTGGAATGGCGTCTACGCACATAACACGGATGATATTTCGAGTTTCAAAACGCAAAAGTGTAGTTTGAACTGACTGAGACAGGTGAGGAACGACGGCTTTGGCGAAGAAGGCCAACCAGGAGATTCGGAGAGCTGAGAGGCATCCAAGAAACTCTTCCGTTGTTTCTCCAGACCATTCACACCCCAACGCCGCGCAAGCAGCTGATATAAGATCGTCCAACGATGCTCTAAGTTGGCAAGAAGAAGAATTAGGAACTACTCAAACGCCGAGTGGTAATGCCGACAGCATTCGAGTAATGTCTGTGTGGGGATCTTGGTTAACAGAATCTCTCCTGGTGGTAAAATGGGATACCAATTAAATTGCTCATAAACTATCCAGAACTCGCGCAGCACTAACCTGGTGAGCTCGACAGCCTTCGAGGGCGGCTGCGAGCCAGACAGGCACACAGACAGGCATCGGAGAGCCTCCAGCTTCAACAAGACCTCCAGTTTCGAGGCCGTGGCGGTTGAGGCACGAAGGTAGACGAGACAGCGTTCGGCGAGACGCCAGTCGTTCACCAGACCGAGACGCACCGTGTCGCTGCGTTGCGCCAACAGTCGCATCAGCCGGAGCACCCGTGGCAGCGGGTAGACACCGTAGGCGTCGCTCAACTTCTCCCCCGCCACCGCCACCGCCCCCGCCGACGTCTCGTTCCATTCGAGGGGAAGGAAATTCTCCACCAGGGAGGCTACCAGACCCCGGGTTTTGTAGACCTGGTTAGGAAAGAACAACAACAACGCTAGTGACTGTGTCTGAGATCCACAAAGGCCAATAAGTGAGCTTAAGCCTATTTTCATGTCGAATCGCAGACACCTCCAACAACTTACCAGTAGCGCCAAATCCACCGAATGTCTGACGGCCACACCGAGCAGAGCAGGCAGGGCGTGTGCGACCGTGTCCGCTGGCAATCGGAGTCCCGCCACCGAGAGAACCCAGGCCAGACGTGCGGCCAGACTGGTCTGGGCGAACAGACACCGCACGGGGTCCGCTGACATCGCCACACTGTGGTCCTCATCCCCCTCCGCTTCGGCTTCGGCTTCGGCTTCCCTTCCTCTGTCGGTGGGAAGAGACGGAACTTGTGCGGCAGACGCGGCATTGCCGAGGGAGCCAGGTTCGCCTTCATCACCATCCCCTCCGCTGTGCTCGACCAATCAGCGACCTCATCCAGGCGTGCCTAGACGACGAAGCAGAACGTAGTTTAAGCGCCACCAATTCCAACACAACTCAGAAAGCAGAAATCTGTTCAGAGACAGAAATCTCATCCCGGGTTCCTACCTCGCCTGGGTCGTCCACCAGGAGGTTGGCAAGAGCCCGGAGGCATTCAGCAACGAGAGCGATGGAAGCACCGCCACCAGCGCCGTCCTTCGCTGCGACAGACGCCTCAGACACGCATCGATCGAGGGCCCAGCGAAGGAGGAAGCAGACTCCAGCCGGTTGGTGGGTCATTTTCATGCCACCACCACCACCTCCACCACTAGCGGTGGGGTGGGCGGTGGGCGGTGGTAGGAGGGAGGTGAGGAGAGAGGGAACGGCGAGGGAGCACGCGTGGTAGCCCCGACGAGAGGCGGTGAGAGCGCCAGCCAGAGCAGACAACGCCAGACGTCGTTGACCCGGCTGGCTGGAGGAGGCTAGGTGGAAGAGCTCCGCCACCGTGTACCCGCCGCGCTGTAAAGAAAGCAACAAACAGGAATTGAACTTAGGAGGCTGTTGTGACCCGGCAGTACGCTAACTGAGGTCAGCAAATATATCGTTAATTACTGAAACCTCACGGTTCTTGTTTGCACTCCGGCTAATGTTGATAATTTTAGAAATGTTAACGGTGCTCTTACGTTAGTTGATGGCCAGACGCGCAAAGGCCTTCGATTTGCACACATATGGCTCATGGGAAATATGAAGCACTATCGGATGGTGATACCTGGCTACACGATCATTGATTTAGGCGTGTACCGACACATCTCCTTAGGGATTATTAGTCGTTAATATTTATTGCAATTATACAATACCATAATAATATGTTTGTAAGCATTTTAATTCCCTAAAATCCTGTCGAGATCGCATTTTTAAACAAATAGAAGCAACAACTAACAGGAAGAGCTGTATTTAGAGGACAAATTTAGAAAATTAAGCGGTAACTATATTCACTATTTACTTTTTGCATTTGATTATTGTTATCAAATAGAAAATATTAACTTCCGCGTTACTTATTATTAATATTAGGATGAATTTCCAAGATAGACATGCCAAATATTAAAGGTAAGAGATGCAAAAGTGATTAGGTATAAATATTTAAAAATAATAAATGTTATGCTTTAAACATGTTAGTACTTAAAATTATTGTTTAAACGGTATTGTTTATACCTGTGTGAAGACTAAAAACCAGCGCTGACATTATTCATTTGTGCAGCAACTGTGCCGACGAAAGGAGATGCTTCAAATATCCACAATACCAACTGGAAAATCCACCAGCCACTGAAGGCCAGTTGGAGCCTCTGAGGAAAAACCTGTTGGGGTTGCTGCTGCACACTTGCAGGTGCATTGAACTGCAGCAGTCTGGAAGGCCTGTCTGCTCACGTGTGCAGTGACAGTGTGCAGTCTCACTGACATGCATTAATTGTTGGAGTTTGTCGCCTCCTATTTCGATTAATTAATTAATTTTTCGAATGCCGAAATCGAGGGATTTGGGACTTGTCTTTATCTCCTGTGTCGTTCTGCAATGCTTCCACGTGCCTTCCAGATTAATTGCACGCCATCCCTGACTGTCATGCCATGCTTCGACTCACCTGACCTCTAGTCAATCAAAACAGCGTAAATCCTCATTTACACATATATGCCGCCTTAGAAAGACTCAGTTTTCGATGTGGACACCCTTTCTCCTCCTGCGATTGATTGAAGGTCGTGTGGCCTATTTAGGGCTAATCAATGGACAGAGCTTGGAGAAACTCCAATGATTCAAGGCATTCACTGTGTCTAAGTGAATGCTGGGGAACACCACTAAACCGCCGTTAGGCTCACTAGACGCCGCAGCACTGACATCAGTCATATGTCCTCCGCTGAGTCTTAGCGTCATTTCACTTTCCTGAGGCAGAGTGCACATCCAATGCAAGTACTCCCTCCTCTGCGCACTTGTCGCCTCGATGCCTGCATACTAATTACTCTGCCTCTCACCACACACTATTCAAACGCCGTGGACATACCGTCTTTATTTGTCACCTCGGATATATCGAACAAGTCAACCTCTATGACACGAATTCCATGGCGTAGACAAACAGCTTAAGTCCAGACTTGACGCTGCTCTCCATCGCAGACGAAACATTCGCAATCCTCACTTCTTTGACCGTTGCAAACACACGCAGACGCACCTGGTAAACGGAACACACACGTAAACCGAGCAACTGGGGTAATGGTCTCTGTATATTCGACAAAGACTTTAGATCCGCAGAGTCGAAGCACATTCTGACTCCGATAACTCTACCGCATCCAACCCGTACAACGTACTGGTCGACTGTTTCGCGTCTCGGCATCAAGCGCTGATTGACACGCTGTTGGTAGCCTCAGATCTCTTGCTCGTCCACAACCAAATAGAAATTGGCCAAGCCGTCCCTTTCGCAATCTCGCTAGGAACTGCAAACAATTCAGGATTAGAACAAATTTTCGTTTAAATGAACTATTTTCCAGGTTATATTGACTTCTAAGTGAGACAAACAAAGACAAGCACAGTACGGTTACGTCGAAGAAGTGGGGTGAACTCAGTGGCATTATGCTACGCAGGTCTACGAACTTCCACGTCTTCGTCAACATCCGCGCCCTCATCCACTCCACCCTCATCTCCCTCAATCCTGCCCACTTCTTCATCCATCAGAAGGACATAGTGTCGGCCATTTTGAGCTCTTTGGTAGGCCAACATCTCAATTAACTTCCCTCTCACAATCTCAACATTGAGCCTCTCATTATGACTCTCAGTGATGTTCGCATGTGGGTGGTAGAACTGGTAAACTCTACAAGAATGCATCAAGCTACGCCGCCACCGCCACCGCCACCAGCACTCAATTAGACAAATTTGGTTGGCGCGCTCCTCATCGGTTAGAGGGAGGCACGTTGGGATTGGCGATGTTGTTCATTTCGCCATCTGGCCTGAAACGCCCAGAGATGAGCCACCTCGTTTCACGACACTGGCGACAATCATCCTCCTCCTCAGCCTGCTCCTCCTCCTCCTCGGTGCAGCTGTCGTAGTGCGCCAGAACGCCTTTGCACTCAGCACAGAAGCGCACATTGCACCCACTATATGACTGCAGACCACCATTTGACCCATGAGAGGAAATAGTCTTTGGCATTGAATGACCGAACAATTCCTGTCAAATAATCGGTGGAGCTCGTAACAATAGTAGGTGTGGAAGAGCCATTTGATGAGGTTGCCCACTAAGCGGATTCGCTGACTCTCGTTGTCCGGTGGGTGCTCGAGTTAGTAGAGGGGATCGATTATGTACAGCCACTCATTCATCTTCCAAATTTGTCTAATTGAGTGATGGTGGCGGTAGCGGCCTAGCTTGATGCATTCTTGTAGTTTGCCAGTTCTACCACCCACATGCGAGCATCACTGAGAGTCATAATAAGAGGCTCCGTGGTGAGATTGTGAGAGGGAAGTTAATTGAGATGTTGGCCTAACAAAGAGCTCAAAATGGCCGACACTATGTCCTTCTGATGGATGAAGAAGTGGGCAGGATTGAGGGAGATGAGGGTGGAGTGGATGAGGGCGCGGATGTTGACGAAGACGCGGAAGTTCGGAGACCTGCGTAGCAGAATGCCACTGAGTTCACCCCACTCCGTTCGAGTACCCGTACTGTGTATTCTGTGTTTGTTTTAGCTACTTAGTAGTCAATAAATCCGGGAAAACAGATCATTTAAATGGTAATTAGTTCTACTTCTGATTTGCTTCCGGTTCCTCGAGGGAAATTATGCGGTTAATTTTCGGATGTGGGGGAGGCAGTTTCGCTTACAACAACAAACAACAACAAAATCAATTTGTAATTTTTAAAGGTTATACAATTGTTGTAATATTTTTAAAAATATATTGTTATGTGAATATATCAAGTTGCAAATAAAGTTAGTAAAAAGCACTGAATATGTCAAGTTTTGATTGTTTGAAACGTCGCCGAATTCAACGATGCTAGAATATAGCAAATGAGGGAAAACGTGCATGGCATACGATTAATCTAATAACTTCTGGTGACGCTGATATTCTATAGGATTATTCGAAAATGGACTCTTCCTGATATTCCGATTTGTTTAATTAAATAACGGAATCTTTTTCTGCGTTCAAGTAGCTTAGGACTGCTTCATGCATTCTTCACAGTCACAAGCAGTTTTCGTCTTACATTTTTCAACTGAGTTCTTCTCATGTAATCAGATTAGGTGTTCTCTTGCCATAACGACTGAAGTGATATTTAGTACTTCCTAGGTTGCACTTCAAAATGCCGAAATCAAATCTTTCCTCAAAAATCTAAAACAGTTATTCGCTGTCTACTTTCTGATCTTGCAGTCAAAAGACTTGGATTTAAAAAATGGGCGACAATTATAGTCAAGGACAACGCATAATTGTAAAAGACTCACGAGTTTATTTGTTTTTCGTAAGCGTCTTTAATTTAATTTAGAATTTTTAGAATACAAAGTAAAGTGTTCATATCAAGATAAAAGTTGAGTACCTCAAATCGAAGTCCCAAATCAAATTGGTTTTGTTGTTCATTACGAAAATTTACTTGACATCATTACACTTCGCATCAGTTCCAAAAACCTTCATGCTAGATGAAAAGTTTTAAATTGCTTATGATCAAAAAGTGAAATTGAGTTTATATAAATAAATTGAAATGGGATCCTGAGGGAAGGAAATTCGTTGACTTTTGGTAGTTGACCAAAGAGTGCGAATTTCAGAACTGCGATTTATTCAAGTTTCTTTACCTAAAATTCATCTATAACTATTATATAGTGAGAGTCAAAAAAGTGTGGATTTAAGCGACTATGTCTTATTTTAAGATGATATCAGTCATAATGAAGTATTTTCTCTCAAATGTAGTTTAAAAATTTATCAAACTAAGGTAATAGTAGAACTTCTGAATAGGAAATTAAATAAGATGAAATTAAATTAAAATAAATAAAATTAAGATATCAAAACCATATTGGGCACTCAATTTCTCCAAAATTGCCTTGTTTATTAACTGTGATGTGATTGACAAGGATTCGTGTATGTTTTTAATTGCAGCAATGGAGATGGCGAATTTGATTAAACAAATTTGGAATAAATTAGAGGCATTACAACTATGGCTTTATTGATAAAGAATAATGATTCAGCAATAAAGTTGTTATTTTATAAAAATTGAACTTCAATGAATGTAAGATATTAGGCTTTTGGTTACCAATTCCAAATGCATCGTTAATTACTGAGACCTCACGGTTCTTGTTTGCACTCCGGCTAATGTTGATAATTTTATATTTTATAAAAGCTAACAGTGCTTTTACGTTCGTTGATGGCCAGACGCGCAAAGACCTTCGATTTGCACACATATGGCTCATGGGAAATATGAAGCACTCATCGGATGGTGATACCTGGCCTACACTATCACTGATTCAGGCGTGCAGCAACACATCTCCATGGGGATTATTCAGTCCATTAATATTTATTGCAATCATGCAATAATATGTTTATAAATGATATCTATATTATATATATCATACATAATTATATATATTAAATATAATAATAATATATGTGATATGTTTATAAACGTCTTCAATTTCCCTAAATCCCTGTTGAGATCACACTTCTAAAGAAATAGAAGCAACTAGTAACGGAAAGAGATGTATTTAGAGGACAAATTTAGAAAAATATGAATATAAATATATTCATTATTTAAATAAATATTGTTATGTAAAAGAAAATATTATTAGGAGGAATTTCGAAGATGGAATGCCAAATATTAAAAGTAAGAGATGCAAAAATAATTAATTACAAATATTTAAAAAATAATACATATCATGCTTTAAACATAATAGTATTTAAAATTGTTGTTTAAACGTTATTGTTACTACCTGTGTGAAGACTAAAAAGCAGCGTTGATATTATTTGTGTAGCACCTGTGTCGACGACTAGGAATGTGCGACAGGAGATACTCCAAATATCCACTCTACTACGTGGACCATCCACCAGCCACTGAAGGCCAGTTGGAGATTCTGAGGAAGAACCTGTTGAGGTGGCTGCTGCACACTTGCAGGTGCATTGAACTGCAGCAGTCTGGAAGGATTGTCTGCTCACGTGTGCAGTGCTGCAGTCTCACTGACATGCTGCTCCACCTGCGAGAGTGCAAGGGGTGTGCTGATTTGCGCTGTAGGGAGTGCAAGGAGGTTCTGGGCCACTTCGATGCCTGCTCGGACGACGAGTGTCGGCAATGCCTCAACATGAAGAAGGCGCATGTATGGCGGTTCCGACCAGACCTCGAGATGGGTGGCGATACAGTGAATCCCCACCTGCAGATGTCCATTCACGATCGAGCGGTGGCCATTGCGGATGTGTAAGTGAGCCTCTTCCTTACAGTGGAACACTGATGATGATGATGATGATGATGATGGATATTTTGGTGTGTAGGGTGCGCCGCGTCTACTGCCAGGCGAACTTCGCCGAACTCCACGACGACAGACTGGAGCGTGAGATCATGCGTGCGCGATTGGTGGAGAAGGAAGTGTACGGCATGGCTCGCAATCACAGCGAATACCTCCATATGATGAATTGGCACGTTAAGGTGCTACAGAAGACATGCGAATTTCTTCATTATTTGTATTGCGAATAATACGGTTTTGTGCAACATGACACTGATTTCGAAAAGTTGCTCTTCCTCCTTCGTAGTATTGGGACGCGTTTCGGTTCGGTATAAGTAATTTGGGAGTTTGTTGAGACAGGGAAAATTTGGGATAGCCTAAATGTTAGTCGTCTTAACTAAAAACAAAAGATATCACCTTGTTCCTTCGTCTTCTTAAAAAGCTTGTTTGTAGTCCCAATCTCTTATCTTGTAGGTGTTCCATCCGGCTTCCGCGTTTCTCTGAGAATTCTCATTTCTCGGATCCATAAGTGGTGTTGTTCTGTGATTCGTGGTTAGCGAGACACCGTGGTTAGATTTGCAAGGCCACTACTACGCCAGTGGTAGATGCAGCATTAATTGTTGGTGTTTATCGCCTCATTTTACGATCAATTAATTAATTTATTTATTTGTCGAATGCCGAAATCGAGGGATTTGGGACGGGTCTTTATCTCCTGCGTCGTTCTGCAATGCATCCACGTGACTTTCAGATGAATTGCATGCCATTCCTGACTGTCGTGCCATGCTTCGACTCACCTGACCTCTGAGTCAATCAAAACAGCGCCAATCCTCGTTTACACATGTACGCCGCCTTAGAAAGATTCAGTTTTGGATGTGGGAACTCTTCCAACTAGAGCAGAGTTCGAAGGTCGTGAGGCGCATTAAGGCCAGACATATAGAACTTGTGATTCCTCAGCCAGTTCTATAGAGATGACGGAAGTAAAACTCTACAACCATTATTGTTGAGGTGGTCCAGTGTCAAGGCTTCCTTCGGCTGCTTTCGGCTGTCTCCAAACCTTTTGCGGATGGACGGATTCGTCAGTGAAAATCACACTTTTCTACTGCTCCATAAACACACCTGCTCTGGAGGTTTCTAATCCACAACCACAAACGCTTTCATGCACTGGTCGTCTTTGAGAGCAGAGTTTTCCTATGCGCAGGTCTTACGTGTTGGAATCCAGCTCTCCTGTGCAGCTTCCGAAGAGGAAGTGTTCTATGGTAACTGGGTCTCGTTGGTGTTACATTAGGGCCTGCAATATGAACACCAACAATTCCTACTCTGATGGCGAAGTGTCAGTGCCTCGAAGTCCTTGAGCAAACCATTTCATTGGAAAAGTCAATTGCCTTCAATATTCATTAATACTGCAGAAGAGCACTCTTCAGTATTGCAGTAATTTTAAATGACAAGAAGTACCAAATGCTACTTCTACTTGAAACGAGGTTTATAAAGACTCAGGTGATTACTGTTTGTGCCTCTGGCGATGAAGATTCACCAATGGAGCGTCTATCCATTGGGCTAATATAAATGAGCCGCGATAAGCAATGCCTATGCCAGTTCTCCTTTTTCAAGGACGGTAGTTTCCGTTGAAAATCACTTGTTCCAGTGCCCAGCAACTTTCTTAGATAACGATTTTACATAAGCTTCAATAAATGCAATGACTTCAGGTAGAAAATCTTTGAAATATTGGAGCTTTTGACCTTCAGGATAAAAGACGTACGTAATGTAATTAATAAGCGTAATTAATGAGGAAATGCATTAGAAGTCTTTTTGTTTGTGTAATGTAATATTCGCAGTTCAACGAACTTTTTATAAAATATCGAGAAGAATAGATACAAGTGGAAGCACATGTGCAGAAGTGCTGATTTCTTGAGTCGACTACTTGTTTTATTTTAACTTATAACAAATTAATTTAGCTGAAATCATTTACTAAATAATTAGCTATATCTAATGTATTTTTTCAAGTCTGGAACTGACGATTGGTTTAAGTTATCCCTGTTTATAGAAGTTAGCAAAATTTACCAAACAAAGAAGCATAATTTGAATGTAAAATCGAGTTGACTATGATGGTTCATGCGAAAGGGGAGAAACAATTCTTATTTTCATCAAGGAATTTTATTTACGTAATTCCAGTCACACTTTTTGCAAAAAGTAACTACGATGTATTGACATCGAAGCAAAGAAAACAAACGCTATACAATTTATCGAGAAAAAACGGATGACTTTTTAACAAAATAGTGCCTATCTTTTGTTAACTCCATCAAAACATAATCATCTCCATCACCACCACTTCTCTGAATCCTGCTCACTTCTTCCTTAATGCAGTCTGCATAATCTTCGTAATTACCACCGCATTCGTAAGTAAGAACCTCAATCGTCTTTGCTCGCAGGATCTCACGACTGAGCGCCTCGCGAAGAAGAAGAAGAAGCACCGTCAAGTCTGCTCCGGGGTACAACTGACCCACACTACACGGATTTATCAAGAAATCCCAGTCACCCACACTGTACTTCCAATATCCCCACACCCCTCAGCCTTAGGCACAACTTGGGATTGGTGAATCGGCCCATTGTGGGGTCGGGCGGGCATGAAACACCAAATGGTAAGCCACTTCATGTCACCACACAGGAGGCAGCTGTCCTCTTCACGGTAGTCAAAGTGCTCAAGAATCCCTCTGCATTCTCCACAGAAGCGCACACTGCACACACGCGCCCACCTATGCATTGTTCTAAGTGGCGGATCAGAGGAAGACGTCTTTGGGGTTGAATGGCTGAGCAGTGAATGTGGAAGGTGGAAACACGGTGGGCTTCATTACAATAGTGTGAATGTAGGAGCCACTCTGAGCAGATTACGCTTTAATCGGATCCGCTGACATTCAGTTTCTGATTAGTGTTCGAGAAGGTTAAGAGTATCGTTTTGGTGCTGCAACTCATATATCCTTTCGTGAGCACAATGGGGCATTTACTAAATGATAATATGATAAAGTATGCTTCAACTTTTGACATTAAACGGTTATGTGTCTTACCTTAAAACGATCAGTTATTATTAAATTTATCGAGCACAATGATGATTAGACAAAATTTAAAACTTCGACTTTAAATCGCAATGTTTCACATCGCACACTCCCTTAGAAAGAAAATCACAATAATACAAGCAACTTTTCACCGTTAAAATAATTAAAATTATGAACAGTTTAATTATTCATTTATGCTTAATGCCAATTTTTTTAGTTAGATTTGAAAGAGTTCGAACACATCAAAGTACATTGAATAGCGGCGACCTTGTCATTGGTGGATATGTGAATTAGATTGATCGAATTTCTATTGTATTCGGTGACTATAAACCAAGCTTCGTTCCGCGCATTATTCAAATTAGGATTAACTTTTCAGGAGTAAAATGAAATTATTTTCAAGTATTTAAAAGAGGTCTGTGTTAAAATTGTTAGCAAGTGGGAGTGTCAAACATTATGTGCTAAAATCGTTTTATATTTCGTGACTATGGTGACTCTGGAGATTAGAAAATTGGAGAGGTTATTTTCTGGTCACTCCCACCTTTACCATTATCTACTAACTCTACTTAATTACTTACTTAATTACATACTTACTAACTAACTTACTTACTTATTTAATATTTGTATCTCAGCCAGTGCGACTACTTTCACTAAGTATGTTTAATGATTGGAAATCAACAGTGAAGCTGTCCCCTCCTATCAGCTTTACTTTTGCTGTTTGTGAAACACCTTTTAATAGGAACCCTCACTTATGTTATTCGTCTTAAGTGAATCAATTAGGCAGGAACACCGTGTAAAGCTCAACTTTTGTCTCGAACGTCTGATTAATTCATAACAACGGCATTTCTCTAAATTTTCGATAAAAGCCACATAATTTTTCTAACAAATAATTATTCCCATTCAATTTTTAAATGGCATGCGGGTGTGGCCTTAACCATGGATGGCCTAATTGGAAAAACCGCACCAATTCAGCAAAACATATTTTTATACGACATTGACTCATACAAATCACAAATTGTTCCCAAAAGAATGCTTGTGGTCCATTCGTCAGTTAAAACACCCTCACTCAGTTCGTCTAGAGACAATGGTGGCAGCGGAAATCGACTTCTATGGTGGTCTATGGTGGCCAAATGGGATTTCTTAGGTTGACCGCAAAAATCGAATATAATCTAACTGTAATCCATGAGTAGTCTCGGCTGTTAATTCCTCTTGCATGAAAGTGAATAACTGAGGCAGTACCTTTGAAACGCGAAGCACTCGGGGCAGTTATAATTTGGCCTCCTTCAAAGGCCGAGAGGTCTGCCAAGGTATTTTTCAATATCATTGAAAACACGTGCTTTAAATTAATATATCAAATAGCAACACGTATAGCAAAATACATTAAAATATTGTATTGATTGTTTGATGCATTTTATATTATATTGCCCACTTGAACAAACGTCAAACAGAATTAGACCAAATTCACCATATCGCTGTTTCAGAAACCATAAAATTGAGTTTCAATTTATTGCACTACTAAAAAACGTTAGCAGTAATCTGGCGTAACAATCGCACTGTGGAACAGGACAGACCTGTGTTGACCTTAAACATCAAGCAAGGGACCCCCCAAGTTGACCTAAGAGCTGTTCGCACTCCAGCACCTAACTGCGCGCATGCCTTTCCCCTCAATCGTCATATATGACCAGCGTTTGTCGGTCTCTAGTAATAATAGCTAGGTCAACCCAATTCTTACCACAATCACACCCGTTTTCATTAACCAGCCTAATACACGATTTCGTGAACGCATTTTACCCCTATTTCCAGAAGACTGGATCTGGAGGCCAAACATGCTGGACTAATTGAAGCTGATGCCCTAATAAACAGAGGTCACGAGGTGATTAAATGGGGAGGGGTGGTTTCCACTCTGCCATTACGCTGTTCCTCGCTGAAGCCACATCCCGCATGCCATTGAAAAGGCTTTCTTCTTACAATGAGTAAGTATGGTTAATCGTTAGGGAAATTATATGGTTGCTGCAAGCTTTACCTTGGGGTTAGCGGGAGTGATGATTCATTCAACCGATTGAGGCCGAAGTTAAGCTCGAAATTGATTTGATTGCTGAATTAATCACATCTAATTTATACTGAGATCTTAGAGTCATGAAATAAGTATTTAAATATTGTGGAAGTAATTTCATTTAGAAATGCTCAAAAACAAGCTAAGAAACAAAGAGCACGAGGAAAAGATGAGCAATAAAGTGTATATGTTAGAAAGCTAGAGGGCAGCTTTACCTTCTACTCCCAACAGAAACGTCTTCGATTTAGATTTACCTTCTCCAAAGGAAAGGACTCAAAATGCATCGCACTTTCTAAGATGAAACTAGAGTAATAACATGGACATTTCGTAGTGGGAGTAAGTTATGCGGAATCGAAATGGTTTTGTTTGGAAATCCTCATCCATTTATTGGTCTCCGAAAACGTCTTTGTGTGGGAATACCAGGAAATTCAGATGAATAGGCCCAAGACCCACCCTCAGCACGAAGCCGTCTTCGAATCATGCGGATGTATTGCAGAACGACTTAGAGGAGACCAGCTGTTCCACAGTGATCGAATTTCCATGTGGTCCTTGTAGATAGTGCAAACAGGTCCTAGGACACTTCGAGAGATGCAATGAGGAGAAGTGTGAGCAACGTCGAGACTCAAATATGTACCATTATTTAGGTGGGGTGATGTCCTCCAAATGGTGAAAGAAACGGCTTCTTCGATCTCCATTTGAGATTAACCACTGGACCCTAATGAAACGCAGAACTCTCGGACCCTCACAGTAGGAATTGTTGGTTCTCATATTGCAGGCCCTAATGTAACACCAACGAGACCCAGTTATCAATTCCAATTGC